>OX421501.1:413053-678053 GCA_949126835.1 Anisus vortex
TTAAAGTTCGAGCTTTGCCGCAGCTGGAGTGGCAGGGTGTTCCATGCGGAGGGGCCTGAGTAGGTGAAGGCCCGCTGACCAGCTGTCACGAGTTTTGTCCGCGGGATCATCAAATTGAGTTTGTCCGCAGCCGATCGAAGTGGGCGTGGTTTTGTATAGATTTCCAGACAGGAAATCAGGTAGTCCGGGGCAGAGTCATTGAGGCATTAAACGTGTCATATGTCACTAAATGTGTCATATTTAACTAAAGGCCCTTTTAGGCCCCGCAAATGGGACCATAGAAAAATATAGCCAATGGTTTTAGCTATTACGAATTTTTAAAAAATCTGATTTAGAAAATTAAATGAAATCTTCAGATAGCTAGGCCCTATATATAATGCATAACAAAAATGATCCGATAAACATATTAGGACAAAAACACTTTCCTTACGACAACAAACGCTTATAAGTAGGCCTACTCTTACTTCCCGAGTGGCATCTAGGCATGGAATTGGTTGAGGGGTTGCCTGAACAAACCAGGAAAACCAGTAACTTTAACATCATTTAAAACACTAATAGAAATGCAGGACTAGACTCAAACCACGGATGAGCGTAGGACGCAATAATCTTCTTTATATAAGGAGCATCTGTAATGCATGATATAAGATAATGAATATAAACACCATAATATAAAGCATTGGGAAGGTTAAATCAAAATGCATTATATATCTAGATTTTAGATTATACAGAATTCATTACGAAATACTTTATTTTATTGGTGTTTACGAATCGTTAGGTATAACTTAGGCCTATAGGTGTGAATGTTAAAAAAAATGTAGGCCTACATGCTGTTTACTCTAGTCTATATATAGCTCATAAAATTTTTACTTTAAAAAAAAAGAAAAACAAAATATAAAAATATATAGACTAGATATATTTTTTTAAATACCCGGTTTGGATAAAAGACTCTCTTTCTCGCCTAACATTTTATATGTTATAGCATAGGCCTATAGCCCCTATAGGCCTAATATTTTATAGGCTCTAGTGCTCGGGCCTATTTACATATTATAGGCCTATAGCCTAGGGCAGTGATGGCAAACCTTTTTGAGGCCGCGTGCCCCACAGAATAGGTATTCTATACCTATTCTGTGGCGTGCCCAAAGTACAATACAAGACCAACTTATTTCTTTCAACGTGCCAACACATCAATTAAAACCTAATACCATAACTTAGCTGTTCCATTTTTGATATATGCTCGCGTGCCCACAGAAATGGCTCTGCGTGCCATAGGTTCGCCATCGCTGGCCTAGGGCCTACATAGGCCTACATAGGCTCCATACACACACACATATAGGCCTGTATAATATATATATATATATATATCTAAAAGCCTATAATCAAAGATTGTCTATAAAAATAAGAAGAAAAAAACAACTATTTAAAGCCATAATAAGAACTAAGAACAAAGAATAATGTTTTCAAAAAATGAGACCAAACTCTGATACTTTCGTCAATAATTGAGAATGTAGGCCAGTGTACGTTACAAAGGTCAGGCCAAAAGCATTTCTAAACCACTAGGGACGTGGATCAAACTTTGGCCTATTTTTTAAATATTTTTTTTTCCTGTTTGAACTATAACACGGCGATAAACTCACAAGAAATGGGGGAGAGAACAAAAAACACGTTTTGTGGGCCAAAGTTCTTTCGTTAAAAGTTGGACTCAAAGCGCGGGTTTTCCCTTCACCCAGTCCGTAACGGAACGAACGCTGAGCAGAAGGCAAAGTGGCCTAACGTAAGCGTGCGTGTGTGATCTCCCCTGTTTTGTATGCGCAGTATGCACTATGCATACCACACTGATGGAACATTGTGAGCCTATTTATTTCCTACGGATTTGTATGAATATTAGTTTCTTTGTGGATACAATACACTTCTAGCGCTAATTATAGACAACTGTGTGGATGTCAGCCTATAGAGCAGGTAATTCTTGACTTGTTAATATTCAAATTCAATATCTATTTCTATCACTTCAAGTAAATCTGGAACAGTCGTATGGCAGCCTGCTGTAACTAGGTAACTAGCCTACTAGTTAGTACTAGGTTTAGACTTAAGTGTCTTAAGTTTAGGTCGTTTAGCCCTATTGATTTGTCTGTCAAAGAATTTTTGTTTGTTTACTAGACTAGCATTTATTCTGACAAAATGTCACAAAATGGCAGCACATTCATGAATTAGGCTTTAGCCTTGGGTTATCTCTTGAGTCACTGGTAATACTTTGGTTCAGCTGCCTCACGAAAAGTAGGGTTCTAAAAAATTCCAACTGAAAATTTTTTCGCGTGGATCTATTGATAAGTGTCTTAGGAAGAGCGGCAGACTATTGAAAATGGAAAAAAAAATTTTTTTCATCGAAAAAAAAATTCATTTCCATTGTGTTTACCAAAGGCTTGTGACGTCACAATAGCCATGAAAAACACGATGTCTGACGGCTTCCTAAGACACAATTATCAATAACTCAAATTTTCAGTGGGAATTTCTTAGAACCGATACCAAAAAGGGAAAAGGGGCGAAATAGCACGAAATGTATACAAAAATAAAATTATTCTTACCGTATATCATATGAAATAACACAAAACGACACAAAATCCTATTGTTACTTGTGGAGACCACATCGTGTCCTCGAATCTTTTTGCGCATGCGTTCCATGTGGTTTTCTAGATTACTACTTCCTGTCCCAAGATATGGCCAGGTTGGCCGATACTACTCATTAACAAACACTTAGAAACCTTAGAAACTAACCGATAGTAATCATTAACAAATACTTAGAAAGCTTAGAAACTAACCGATAATAATGATTAACAAATACTTAGAAAGCTTAGAAACTAACCGATAATAATGATTAACAAATACTTAGAAAGCTTAGAAACTAACCGATAATAATGATTAACAAATACTTAGAAAGCTTAGAAACTAACAGATAGTAATCATTAACAAATACTTAGAAAGCTTAGAAACTAACCGATAGTGGGGAAAAATCTGGTCCGAGAAGCGCGTGGTACATGGAGTGTGTGCGTTTGATATTATAGTATAGGGATAAAAGAAAAAATAAATAAAAATAAAAAAATCAAAGGGACGTAACAAAATTTAACACAAAAAGCTCAAGGAAAGTAACAATGTTTAATAAAACATGCAAAATTACCAAATTTTCAACATTAAATAAAAATCACACAAATGGAACTGCTCAATGAAACCTAGATTGTTGTATTCAGGACAAAAAGATCTTTAAATTGATATATGGCACTTAGAAAAACTCCGTGAGGCAGTTAAACCAAAGTATAGCCGGCCAGGCTATGGCCTATCCTATGGCCAATGATATATTGATATATATCATGTCATACTGGTAGTCAGAGTCATAGTGACTTATATTCATACTTTCATAAAAGTATTAAAAGGTTGTTGATTTTTTTTATGGGAGTGTCTATTGGTAGTTAACTACAAATAGCTTCTAGGCGGCTATTTGTAGTCAGCCAATCAAAACTGGCCCTATATTCTATATTCTTAATTACTTTGTTTTTGTAACATGATTACAAGGTTTCTTGGTCTAGTGACAGTCTAGTGGTTAGTTCTCTGGGCTGTCAACCGTGTGATCCTGGATCAAATCCCACTGGCAACCATTGTCAATATTTTTTTTTATTTATATATTTTTTTTAAATATTCAATTTTAGTCAAACCAGTTAAATGTGATTTTTTGTAATTAACAATTTGTTAACATTTTACTGCCATTTTAAAATTGTCAATGTTTATAAATTATTCAGACAAAGACTAGGTCTATATTTTCGCTTATTTAAAAAAAAATCACAATTAAAAGACTAAGAAGTTGATGTTTGTTTTTTGTTTCAAAACCCTAAAGTACCCTTAACACTCATTAAACCTAAAACTAGTCTAGATCTAATTGGTTGCTTTAGGTAGGTAATTAACAATTTGTAAACCTTTTACTGGCATTTTAAAAGTGCCAATGTTTATAAATTATTCAAAGGTTCAACAAACTTAACAAAGGTTATTTATTTCTCTATTTTTAATCACAATTAGAATTTCATGGTGTGTGTTTTTTTTTATTCAAAAACTAAAGTAACACTAAACCTAAAACTAGTTGTGTAGATCTAATCTGATGGGTTAGGTTATGAATTGTGTCTACATACAACAAAGGCTTATTATAATAATTTTATTAAGAATATAAGGACAGTTTTGATTGGCTGACTACCAAGAGCCGCCTAGAAGCTATTTGTAGTTGACTACAAATAGACGCAGCCTTTTTTATTAAAGAGTAGCCTAATTATTATTGAAAATAAAAGTTTTCTTATCTTTTACAGACCCTCCTTCTATAAAGTTAATAGAGAAGATGTGGCATTGTGGGAGATAATCAGTTCAAATATCCTTCTTATGTATAAGCCTATATATAATATATAGGCTATATATATAATATATTATATAGGCTTTATAGGCCTATAGGCCTATATATATATAATTATATATAGGCCTATATAATAGATTATATATCCCTGTGCATGCCCTTTCCCTCTACTTTTAATTTATATCATACTATTTTTGTTTCAAGACTTTAAAACGGCACACATTTTATTGTAGCAATACTACAATACACATAGCTGTGACATATGCCTACCTACATAGGCCTACACGATTTTACACACTAGACTCTACACAATGATATATTACTCATACACAAATATACTCACACACTTTACACATACACAAATCTACTCACACACATTACACAAATATACCCATACGCTTTACACATACACAAATCTACTCACACACATTACACATACACAAATCTACTCACACACATTACACATACACAAATCTACTCACACACATTACACAAATCTACTCACACACATTACACATACACAAATCTACTCACACACTTTACACATACACAAATCTACTCACACATTTTACAAATACACAAATCTACTCACAAACATTACTCATCTACACATCTACTCACACATTACACATACACAAATGTACTCACACACATTACAAATACACAAATCTACTCACAAACATTACTCATCTACACATCTACTCACACATTACACATACACAAATGTACTCACACACATTGCACACACAAATCTACTCACACACATTACACATACACAAATCTTTTCACACACTTTACACATACAAAATTCTACCCATACACATTACACATACACAAATCTACTCACACACATTACACACACACAAATCTACTTACACAATACACATTTAATTAGACAGAAATAGTATTGCCAGTAATTTCTAGTACACAATTTAATGTAAGTAAAAGTTGGCAGTTTTTAGAATTTGTTCAGTTCTCTTATCAAAAGTTTCACTTTAAAATATTTTAAAACAAGATTCATCATTATCTACTCACATAGAGTTCTATCTGCAGAAAATTTCAGGCATTCTAGACTTTCTTTTCTTTTAAATACACCATTGAAAAAAAAACTGCCTAGATCTAATAGATTTAAAAATACCTTAGGAAAGAAGATTAATGAACAAAGGGTAAAGGTCATAGCACACCGGCACACCAAAAGTTTCTGTTTGGAAGAAAATACTGTAGGAATATTCTTCTCTTTTTTGAAGAAAATACTGTCGGAGAAATCTTCTCTTCTATGAACTCGATTTTTTATGACCTAGCTAATTGACAAAATAACACAAACTGTCATGAGTACAGGCTATCTAGGTCATGGTTCGACTTGTCACGTGATGTGTGCACTGTACCAAGGAAGAATGACTTCTGCTAATCTGGTGACGTCAGGTTTTAGTTTGTTGCTGATGTGTTGGTCATGTAGAGAAACTTCTCACTTTCTACATGGCCTATGTGTGTGTGGGTGTCCATGGCCTATGTTTGTGTGGGGGTGTACAGGGCCTATGTGTGTGGGTGTACAGGGCCTATGTGTGTGTGGGTGTACAGGGCCTATGTGTGTGTGGGGGTGTACAGGGCCTATGTGTGTGTGGGGGTGTACAGGGCCTATGTGTGTGTGGGGGTGTACAGGGCCTATGTGTGTGTGTGGGTGTACAGGGCCTATGTGTGTGTGTGGGTGTACAGGGCCTATGTGTGTGTGTGGGTGTACAGGGCCTATGTGTGTGTGGTTGTACAGGGCCTATGTGTGTGTGGGTGTACAGGGCCTATGTGTGTGTGGTTGTACAGGGCCTATGTGTGTGTGGGTGTACAGGGCCTATGTGTGTGTGTGTACAGGGCCTATGTGTGTGTGTGGGTGTACAGGGCCTATGTGTGTGTGTGGGTGTACAGGGCCTATGTGTGTGTGTGTGGGTGTACAGGGCCTATGTGTGTGTGGGTGTACAGGGCCTATGTGTGGGTGTACAGGCCTATGTGTTTGTGTGGGTGTACAGGGCCTATTTGTGTGTGTGGGTGTACAGGGCCTATGTGTGTGTGTGGGTGTACAGGGCTTATGTATGTGTGGATGTACAGGGCCTATGTGTGTGTGTGGGTGTACATAGCTTATGTATGTGTGGGTGTACATGGCCTATGTGTGTGTGTGGGTGTACAGGGCTTATGTATGTGTGGATGTACAGGGCCTATGTGTGTGTGTGGGTGTACATAGCTTATGTATGTGTGGGTGTACATGGTCTATGTGTGTGTGTGGGTGTACATGGATATAATCATCAACAATAGATAGAATTGCCGTGAGTTTATGTTTATATAAAAAAAATTATTTATCTCTATGTTTGCCCTCTATATATAAACTCCTAGGCCGTGAAACGGATCGGGACAAAAGTTAAATACATAATTGGAAACCTCCTACAAAAGAAATGTATGTTATTATATAAATTATTTTGCTTAATTCGTTATTTTATGTTTTTTATTAAACGTATTACTAATTTTGTAAATTATGGTTATAAACTGGAGAGAAATGTACAAAATATTCAGAGTGATTTAGAGTGATTTCCCTTTCAAAATGCTTTAAAATTCACATCATGTGAAGTTTGGTTCTTCTGGGCTTTCCCTTGCGACGAAAGCTTTTTTTAAAATTGTTTCGTAATATTTCTTTGTTTTTCTTTTTGATTGTTTTTATTCTTTTAACAAAACATTTTGTAGTCATTTTGTTTCTCCGTCATTTTGACGGGTATAACTACTAGTTATAATATATTTTAGGCAGTTGTATTTCTTAACGAATACACCAACTTGTATGACATTAGTATTAATTAGTAGGCCTAATAATAGTATTAGGGTTTTACAGTACTGTACTTAAGTATTGTTACACTGTTAAAAAAAAGCTAGACCCTGTTATTATAATGCGCAGTTCACAGAAGAATACAAAAAATTCAAAATTTAGAATTTAGGTCATGGCGCTGACGACTGTACACGTGTTTCTATATTTAGACTGATCCGTTGAAACGGCAATAAAATGCTTGCTAGTGTACTAGTAAACACTCACAATGTGTCAAATTGGATACTATTATACAGTGTATTGGACGTCTGGCAGATGGCACACCGGTGAAGTCATCTGTATTGGACTTGTCTTGTAGATGACACACCGGTGAACTCATCTGTATTGGACTTGTCTTGTAGATGACACACCGGTGAAGTAATCTGTATTGGACTTGTCTGGTAGATGACACACCGGTGAAGTCATCTTTATTGGACTTGTCATGCAGATGACACACCGGTGAATTCATCTGTGTTGGACTTTTCTGTCTAGTTGGGCAAATACAAGTTGAATTAAAAGCAAATAAACGTCACGTGTTTCTACAAGGATGGTCTTCGGTTGACTCGTTAGATCACAGCTCTATAGGAGCAAGACTTCTATCAAGAAACTGACCAATTCTGACCAACGGGTCTATAGACGGAGTTAAAAAGCGTAAATAAATGTTACAGAGACATAAGTTGGCCCAAAAAATAAATATAATAGACTTTCACAGAAACAAAATTTAAAACATACACTCCTTTATTATTAGATTAAAAAAAAAACACAATATAATGAAAATAAATAATAACAGTGACAAAAAAATAATAAAACATAACAGTAAAGAGTTGAACAGTAAAGAGTTCAACAGTAAAGAGTTCAACAGTAAAGAGTTGAACAGTAAAGAGTTCAACAGTAAAGAGTTCAACAGTAAAGAGTTCAACAGTAAAGAGTTGAACATTGACAACAATAGGTATGAAGTGCTACCTAATATCTAAATGGTTCAACATGGAGGAACCTGGCTCTCGCCAAACTCTGTGATTATTAAATGTAAAGAAAAATGTCTACATTTTAAAAGATCTAATAATTTTCAAATATTTGTCAATAGTCCTACAGTTTATTTATTTTTAATAATCTTCAACTTCAGAAATGTGTTCCTTAACTTCTGGTAGATTGGAATAGTATAATCAAGAGTTACTTGTCCTTCAATATCTCAGATTAGTGAATACAAGAAGAAAAGCAAAGTAAACAACAAACAGTGGCATAAATAACAAACAGTGGCATAAATAACAAACAGTGGCATAAATAACAAACAGTGGCATAAATAACAAACAGTGGCATAAATAACAAACAGTGGCATAAACAACAAACAGTGGCATAAATAACAAACAGTGGCATAAATAACAATCAGTGGCATAAATAACAAACAGTAGCATAAACAACAAACAGTGGCATAAATAACAAACAGTGGCATAAATAACAAACAGTGGCATAAATAACAAACAGTGGCATAAACAACAAACAGTGGCATAAATAACAAACAGTGGCATAAATAACAAACAGTGGCATAAACAACAAACAGTGGCATAAATAACAAACAGTGGCATAAATAACAAACAGTGGCATAAATAACAAACAGTGGCATAAACAACAAACAGTGGCATAAATAACAAACAGTGGCATAAATAACAAACAGTGGCATAAATAACAAACAGTGGCATAAATAACAAACAGTGGCATAAACAACAAACAGTGGCATAAATAACAAACAGTGGCATAAATAACAAACAGTGGTATAAATAACAAACAGTGGCATAAACAACAAACAGTGGCATAAACAACAAACAGTGGCATAAACAACAAACAGCGGCATAAATAACAAACAGTGGCATAAATAACAAACAGTGGCATAAACAACAAACAGTGGCATAAACAGTGGCATAAACAACAAACAGTGGCATAAACAACAAACAGTGGCATAAATAACAAACAGTGGCATAAATAACAAACAGTGGCATAAACAACAAACAGTGGCATAAACAACAAACAGTGGCATAAACAACAAACAGTGGCATAAATAACAAACAGTGGCATAAACAACAAACAGTGGCATAAACAACAAACAGTGGCATAAATAACAAACAGTGGCATAAATAACAAACAGTGGCATAAACAACAAACAGTGGTATAAACAACAAACAGTGGCATAAATAACAAACAGTGGCATAAATAACAAACAGTGGCATAAATAACAAACAGTGGCATAAATAACAAACAGTGGCATAAACAACAAACAGTGGCATAAATAACAAACAGTGGCATAAACAACAAACAGTGGCATAAACAACAAACAGTGGCATAAAAAACAAACAGTGGCATAAATAACAAACAGTGGCATAAACAACAAACAGTGGCATAAATAACAAACAGTGGCATAAATAACAAACAGTGGCATAAACAACAAACAGTGGCATAAACAACAAACAGTGGCATAAACAACAAACAGTGGCATAAATAACAAACAGTGGCATAAATAACAAACAGTGGCATAAATAACAAACAGTGGCATAAACAACAAACAGTGGCATAAACAACAAACAGTGGCATAAACAACAAACAGTGGCATAAAAAACAAACAGTGGCATAAATAACAAACAGTGGCATAAACAACAAACAGTGGCATAAATAACAAACAGTGGCATAAATAACAAACAGTGGCATAAACAACAAACAGTGGCATAAACAACAAACAGTGGCATAAACAACAAACAGTGGCATAAATAACAAACAGTAGCATAAATAACAAACAGTGGCATAAATAACAAACAGTGGCATAAATAACAAACAGTGGCATAAATAACAAACAGTGGCATAAACAACAAACAGTGGCATAAATAACAAACAGTGGCATAAATAACAAACAGTGGCATAAATAACAAACAGTGGCATAAATAACAAACAGTGGCATAAATAACAAACAGTGGTATAAATAACAAACAGTGGCATAAACAACAAACAGTGGCATAAACAACAAACAGTGGCATAAACAACAAACAGTGGCATAAACAACAAACAGCGGCATAAATAACAAACAGTGGCATAAATAACAAACAGTGGCATAAATAACAAACAGTGGCATAAACAACAAACAGTGGCATAAACAACAAACAGTGGCATAAACAACAAACAGTGGCATAAAAAACAAACAGTGGCATAAATAACAAACAGTGGCGTAAACAACAAACAGTGGCGTAAATAACAAACAGTGGCATAAATAACAAACAGTGGCATAAACAACAAACAGTGGCATAAACAACAAACAGTGGCATAAACAACAAACAGTGGCATAAATAACAAACAGTGGCATAAATAACAAACAGTGGCATAAACAACAAACAGTGGCATAAATAACAAACAGTGGCATAAATAACAAACAGTGGCATAATAACAAACAGTGGCATAAACAACAAACAGTGGCATAAATAACAAACAGTGGCATAAATAACAAACAGTGGCATAAATAACAAACAGTGGCATAAATAACAAACAGTGGCATAAATAACAAACAGTGGCATAAATAACAAACAGTGGCATAAATAACAAACAGTGGCATAAACAACAAACAGTGGCATAAATAACAAACAGTGACATAAATAACAAACAGTGGCATAAATAACAAACAGTGGCATAAATAACAAACAGTGGCATAAATAACAAACAGTGGCATAAACAACAAACAGTGGCATAAACAACAAACAGTGGCATAAACAACAAACAGTGGCATAAACAACAAACAGTGGCATAAATAACAAACAGTGGCATAAACAACAAACAGTGGCATAAATAACAAACAGTGGCATAAATAACAAACAGTGGCATAAACAACAAACAGTGGCATAAACAACAAACAGTGGCATAAATAACAAACAGTGGCATAAATAACAAACAGTGGCATAAATAACAAACAGTGGCATAAATAACAAACAGTGGCATAAATAACAAACAGTGGCATAAACAACAAACAGTGGCATAAATAACAAACAGTGGCATAAACAACAAACAGTGGCATAAACAACAAACAGTGGCATAAAAAACAAACAGTGGCATAAATAACAAACAGTGGCATAAACAACAAACAGTGGCATAAATAACAAACAGTGGCATAAATAACAAACAGTGGCATAAACAACAAACAGTGGCATAAACAACAAACAGTGGCATAAATAACAAACAGTGGCATAAATAACAAACAGTGGCATAAATAACAAACAGTGGCATAAACAACAAACAGTGGCATAAATAACAAACAGTGGCATAAACAACAAACAGTGGCATAAACAACAAACAGTGGCATAAATAACAAACAGTGGCATAAATAACAAACAGTGGCATAAACAACAAACAGTGGCATAAACAACAAACAGTGGCATAAACAACAAACAGTGGCATAAACAACAAACAGTGGCATAAACAACAAACAGTGGCATAAACAACAAACAGTGGCATAAACAACAAACAGTGGCATAAACAACAAACAGTGGCATAAATAACAAACAGTGGCATAAATAACAAACAGTGGCATAAACAACAAACAGTGGCATAAATAACAAACAGTGGCATAAATAACAAACAGTGGCATAAATAACAAACAGTGGCATAAACAACAAACAGTGGCATAAATAACAAACAGTGGCATAAATAACAAACAGTGGTATAAATAACAAACAGTGGTATAAATAACAAACAGTGGCATAAACAACAAACAGTGGCATAAACAACAAACAGTGGCATAAACAACAAACAGCGGCATAAATAACAAACAGCGGCATAAATAACAAACAGTGGCATAAATAACAAACAGTGGCATAAACAACAAACAGTGGCATAAACAACAAACAGTGGCATAAACAACAAACAGTGGCATAAACAACAAACAGTGGCATAAAAAACAAACAGTGGCATAAATAACAAACAGTGGCATAAACAACAAACAGTGGCATAAATAACAAACAGTGGCATAAAAAACAAACAGTGGCATAAACAACAAACAGTGGCATAAACAACAAACAGTGGCATAAACAACAAACAGTGGCATAAACAACAAACAGTGGCATAAACAACAAACAGTGGCATAAACAACAAAAAGTGGCATAAATAACAAACAGTGGCATAAATAACAAACAGTGGCATAAACAACAAACAGTGGCATAAACAACAATCAGTGGCATAAATAACAAACAGTGGCATAAATAACAAACAGTGGCATAAACAACAAACAGTGGCATAAATAACAAACAGTGGCATAAATAACAAACAGTGGCATAAACAACAAACAGTGGCATAAACAACAAACAGTGGCATAAATAACAAACAGTGGCATAAATAACAAACAGTGGCATAAATAACAAACAGTGGCATAAACAACAAACAGTGGCATAAATAACAAACAGTGGCATAAACAACAAACAGTGGCATAAAAAACAAACAGTGGCATAAATAACAAACAGTGGCATAAATAACAAACAGTGGCATAAACAACAAACAGTGGCATAAACAACAAACAGTGGCATAAATAACAAACAGTGGCATAAACAACAAACAGTGGCATAAACAACAAACAGTGGCATAAACAACAAACAGTGGCATAAACAACAAACAGTGGCATAAATAACAAACAGTGGCATAAATAACAAACAGTGGCATAAACAACAAACAGTGGCATAAATAACAAACAGTGGCATAAATAACAAACAGTGGCATAAATAACAAACAGTGGCATAAACAACAAACAGTGGCATAAATAACAAACAGTGGCATAAATAACAAACAGTGGTATAAATAACAAACAGTGGCATAAACAACAAACAGTGGCATAAACAACAAACAGTGGCATAAACAACAAACAGCGGCATAAATAACAAACAGCGGCATAAATAACAAACAGTGGCATAAATAACAAACAGTGGCATAAATAACAAACAGTGGCATAAACAACAAACAGTGGCATAAACAACAAACAGTGGCATAAATAACAAACAGTGGCATAAACAACAAACAGTGGCATAAATAACAAACAGTGGCATAAAAAACAAACAGTGGCATAAACAACAAACAGTGGCATAAACAACAAACAGTGGCATAAACAACAAACAGTGGCATAAACAACAAACAGTGGCATAAATAACAAACAGTGGCATAAACAACAAACAGTGGCATAAATAACAAACAGTGGCATAAATAACAAACAGTGGCATAAATAACAAACAGTGGCATAAACAACAAACAGTGGCATAAATAACAAACAGTGGCATAAATAACAAACAGTGGCATAAAAAACAAACAGTGGCATAAACAACAAACAGTGGCATAAACAACAAACAGTGGCATAAACAACAAACAGTGGCATAAACAACAAACAGTGGCATAAATAACAAACAGTGGCATAAACAACAAACAGTGGCATAAATAACAAACAGTGGCATAAATAACAAACAGTGGCATAAATAACAAACAGTGGCATAAATAACAAACAGTGGCATAAACAACAAACAGTGGCATAAACAACAAACAGTGGCATAAACAACAAACAGTGGCATAAACAACAAACAGTGGCATAAACAACAAACAGTGGCATAAATAATAAACAACAAACAGTGGCATAAATAACAAACAGTGGCATAAATAACAAACAGTGGCATAAATATCAAACAGTGGCATAAACAACAAACAGTGGCATAAACAACAAACAGTGGCATAAATAACAAACAGTGGCATAAACAACTTTCTAGATCAAGTGGAGAAAAAAGGGTGAGGTGGCGGCACGTCCAGGGTTTCAACGTCATCTCACCACAGTGCATGTGTCAGTAAGACTATAACACCGACAAGGGAGGGGTGGGCACAGCGGTGAGGCGGAGTGATTTGACCTGGTTTTGTTTAAAGTACACAGTTCGTGTCAGTTCAAACATTATTTGTTTGTTTGCTAGATCAAAGTACTGCATAGTAAGGTGAATACTTGTCCCACAAAGTACTGCAGAGTAAGATGAATACTTGTCCCACAAAGTACTGCAGAGTAAGATGAATACTTGTCCCACAAAGTACTGCAGAGTAAGATGAATACTTGTCCCACAAAGTACTGCAGAGTAAGATGAAAACTTGTCCCACAAAGTACTGCATAGTAAGATGAATACTTGTCCCACAAAGTACTGCAGAGTAAGGTGAATAGGTACTCCACGAGTCTTGTAACAGTTATATATGAATATATATCCTATTAGAAATATGAACATACAAAACTATTTACATAACCATAGGAATATTAGGAACATTAGTACAGTGAAATATTGCTGCGAGGGGAAGGGGGGGGGGGTTGTCCACCACACCACTCTCCTGGCTTTTTACTAACACTTATTTTATATAAACATTACTTATGATTAATAAGCAACACATTGCACCCCCACACAAATATGTCTTCATGCTTGTCACATTATATATGTTTAATAGGTTTGCTCACAGCGACTTTACTTGGACATCAAATAGACAGATGTCACATAGACATTGACATTACATAGATACAGACCTTACATAGACACATATCTTACACATTGACACAGACCTTACATAGACACATATCTTACATAGACACAGGCTTTATATATACACAGACCTTACATTGACACAGACCTTACATAGACACAAACCTTACATTAACACAGACCTTACATTGACACATACCTTACATAGACACATATCTTACATTGACACAGACCTTACATTGACACAGACCTAACATTAACACAGATCTTACATTGACACAGACCTTACATGGACACAGACCTTACATTGACACATATCTTACATAGACACAGACCTTACATTGACACAGACCTTACATTGACACATACCTTACATTGACACATACCTTACATTGACACAGACCTTACATTGACACATATCTTACATTGACACATTTCTTACATAGACACATACCTTACATTGACATTGACCTTACATTGACATTGACCTTACATTGACATTGACCTTACATTGACATTGACCTTACATTGACATTGACCTTACATAGACACAGACCTTACATTGACACAGACCTTACATAGACACAGACTTTACATAGACATAGACCTTACATTGACACAGACCTTACATAGACACATATCTTACATAGACACAGACCTTACATTCATTGACATAGACTTCATAATACTTCATATAGATCTAGACCCTGATTTAAATATACAGAAAATACTTTATTGATTGTTAAATTATTATTTTTTCAGGTCACTCCTTGCAGAGCAAAGTAGTCGATCCTTGGAAAAATACATTTTGTGTTGCAACAATAGTCCAACTGTTTTGACTTACCAGTCATATAATGGTTTAACAATCTTTAATTCCTGACAAATGGGAAGAGATTAGTCTACTTTCCAATCGAGACAATTTCTTTAAAAGGAAAAACAGAGCAGCTCATTGGTTTAGTGTGATACTAGTAGACAGTGTTTCGTGACTAGATGGCGGGTACATGTCAATATATTCTGGAATAACTCCTGGCGAACTCTGCAGACATTTTCACTGGAATCATTAAGAGTTGTATGCAGTTCTACTAGACTTCAGTTCCACTAGACTTCAGTTCCACCAGACTTCTGTTCCACCAGATTTCAGTTCCACTAGAATTCAGTTCCACTAGACTTGGAGACACGATGGAGTTTATGTACTGCATTCCAGACCTGGAGCTATTCATCGACAAAACCATCAAGAAATGTTTGCTGGAATACGACCTGGATGCCAATGACACCGAGGCCGTCCTTGACGACATGGAGAAGGCTTGGCCAAAGACCCCCCCAAAAGAGCCCGAAAAGCAAGACCATAATGGTAACACAGAAGTAGGTCGGGGGTCTCGACCAGGGACTGCTGGACTCGGTGGTGTGGCTGAGACTCCTGCGGCAAGGTCTCGAATTATTGGGGCACCTCAACTTGTGACAGAACTGTATTCCGGCCCTGAAGATGTCGACGACAGAGGTCAAGGCCCAGCCAATGGGAGAAGGCCTGCGGATGGAGACAGCGACAGGAGTGGTTGTTCTAGTCCTGACGGCGGAGAAGGGAAAATCGCGGCGCATAAGGTGAGCCATTTATTTAGGTCAGCGACATTTTTCGATCAGCTTGAGAGATAAAATACAGTCTCTTCATCTAAACTATTCTGGCAACAGATAAGAAAAGTAATGAAAGTAACATTTTATAAAATTACTTTTTGCACTTCTGTACATTTCCTGTATTGTCCCTTCCACTTATTTCTACATTGCAGACACCAACTCTGGATAGACTGAAAAATAAATGGATTTAGTAATTAAATACATTTATTGATTTATTTATTTTTCGAAGTCTATGTGGACATACTTGGAATGCTTGGGGAAGGGGGGTAGACTGTTCCTTTTCAAAACTTGGACATTAAATGTTTACAATTATTGTGAAATTATAAACGCACATTTTAATTTTAATCGCATGAAGATAGTTTTAAAATGATCTATTCAACATTCTACTAGAACATTGTGAAGATTGTTTTAAATGATCTATTCAACATTCTACTAGAACATTGTGAAGATTGTTTTAAATGATCTATTCAACATTCTACTAGAACATTGTGAAGGTTGTTTCAAATGATCTATTCAACATTCTACTAGTATGTTGTGAGCACCTTCAGTGCTAGGTCGATGACCTTTGTTTTGATGTTACTTGAGTGAACAGGTCGTACCCTGGCTGACATATTGTACCAGGAGGAGGGGGCGGGGGAAACAATGGTGAAAAAATTAACGCAGACACTTTCTTTCTTACTCACACGGGCTGTGATTTGTGTCTCCCCCCCCCAACCCCCGTCTTTTAGCAATGCTTTCTTATAGTCAAATCAATTATCTTGAATCTAGACTAACTTAAAATGCAAGGCATTACTTAGAATTATTTTCTCTTTTTGCACAGTGAGTTAAAAATAAACAACGTTAAAATCAATAAGCTTATTTGCCATTATATTTACTTCTTTAAATATATTTAACAAATAATAAACTATACAACATTGAAGATAAACAATACAACATTGAAGATAAACAATACAACATTGCAGATAAACAATACAACACTAAAGATAAAACTATATAACATTGAGCTATTTAATAAGCTTATATAATCTAAAACAATGGTTTAAAAAATGATTGTAAATTATAAAAAAGATGATTTAAAATCATAATATTAGCCAATTGCGCCAGG
Source organism: Anisus vortex (assembly GCA_949126835.1). Classification (NCBI taxonomy): domain Eukaryota; kingdom Metazoa; phylum Mollusca; class Gastropoda; family Planorbidae; genus Anisus; species Anisus vortex. The sequence continues at coordinate 430,510 of OX421501.1, forward strand.
TCATATCCCAGGGGTACTCACAGAGTTAGGGACACTTTCCAGATCCACTAAAAAAATAGTTTTAGTTGAGTTCGAACCGGGGGGGGGGCATTCCAAGCTCACTTCTGCTCAACCACCTTGTCAATCTAAATAAATGGGGGGGGGGGGGGGGGCTTGTCATGCGTATAGTGACTTTAACTAAATGCTGTCTAGTCTATAGAATTAGTTGTGAGGATTTTTAAAGTGTGGATGTTGATATGAACAAGCTACCAGTAATACTTGTGACCTTTGACCCGACACTCAGAGATAACTTGTGTACTGTGAAACATTTCGGCTTTTTTATTATTTTTTTATCAGCTTATCTCACTTTCTTTAGGATTGATATTCCTGAATAGCTGCTACTCCCATGTCCATATTATGGTCAGTATTTGTTAAGTACACCACTCCCATGTTTATATTATGGTCACTATATGTTAAGTCCACTACTATCATGTCCATATTATGGTCAGTATTTATTAAGCCCACATTTTGACATTACATGGGCAAAACAAAGTCAATAGTTCACCCAGTGCCTGGCCATCTAGTTCACCCAGTGCCTGGCCATCTAGTTCACCCAGTGCCTGGCCATCTAGTTCACCCAGAGCCTGGCCATCTAGTTCACCCAGAGCCTGGCCATCTAGTTCACCCAGTGCCTGGCCATCTAGTTCACCCAGTGCCTGGCCATCTAGTTCACCCAGTGCCTGGCCATCTAGTTCACCCAGTGCCTGTCCATCTAGTTCACCCAGTGCCTGGCCATCTAGTTCACCCAGTGCCTGGCCATCTAGTTCACCCAGTGCCTGGCCATCTAGTTCACCCAGTGCCTGGCCATCTAGTTCACCCAGAGCCTGGCCATCTAGTTCACCCAGTGCCTGTCCATCTAGTTCACCCAGTGCCTGGCCATCTAGTTCACCCAGTGCCTGGCCATCTAGTTCACCCAGTGCCTGGCCATCTAGTTCACCCAGTGCCTGGCCATCTAGTTCACCCAGTGCCTGGCCATCTAGTTCACCCAGTGCCTGGCCATCTAGTTCACCCAGTGCCTGGCCATCTAGTTCACCCAGTGCCTGGCCATCTAGTTCACCCAGTGCCTGGCCATCTAGTTCACCCAGTGCCTGGCCATCTAGTTCACCCAGTGCCTGGCCATCTAGTTCACCCAGTGCCTGGCCATCTAGTTCACCCAGTGCCTGGCCATCTAGTTCACCCAGAGGCTGGCTATCTAGTTCACACAGAGCCTGGACATTTAGTTTACCCAGAGCCTGGCCATCTAGTTCACCCAGAGCCTGGCCATCTTGTTCACACAGAGCCTGCCCATCTCTCGTATAGTAAGCCATTCTATTGTTACGAATATCGGTCATAGAGGAATGACGTAGTAAGGCATTGACCTCTTAACAAGTGCGTATCAGAGGCCAAAGCGACCAAGGTTTGACCTTTATGCCCTGAGGGCAGTTTAAATAAAATAATTCGTTCAGATCCCGTGGAAATTGGAGGATAATTCTGGATCGTAGTAATTATAGAGAAAGAGGTTAAAATGCGTATTAAGACCCTGTAGAATCTTCGATGATAGTTTTCTTTAAGTCCCGACCTCCTTAAAGTTAGTTCAGTTCGGAAGTTTGTCGAGTGAAGTCGCTATATTCATTTGTATATTGTATGCCATTGTATTGAAACTTATGTTGCCATCAGTTGATGAAGTTTATTGATCGTTTATATTGAGTCTACAATTTAAATAAAATTGTTTATTCAACAACTGGAGTTGTTTGATCTATCATTGTTGAGAAAGGTGTTGAAGATAATTATCACGAATATAACTACATTGCTGCATAGACCTGTCAGTCAAGGAACCCCTAGCTTGGGCTACAGATTAGCAGAATCTAGAGACTTCTAATAAAGATACAACTATATTCATTGAATCCGATTTAACGAGTCGTAATAATAGTCATCATATAGAGGGCCATAACAGATTTGCGGGCTGCGTCCGATATAGTTGTATAGTGAAGCATATATTCAAGTTGTGTTGTGTGTAAAGCCGTGACCTACTGAGCAAGCCTAAGAACGCTGAAATTATTCTTCCGATTGGAAAAACGTAAGTTGGAAATTTACTACTTTAAAAATCTCTTAAACTAAAGAATGGAATTTATTGAAAATCCAGAAGAAGAAGTTCTGAAAACTTTATCAATAAAGAAGTTAAAAGAGATCGCTGAGATCTTAAAGATAGAAGTTACTGAAACTACACCATCGAGGACTGTGTTGACACAGCAGATAAAAGATGTGTTGATTGCAAGTGGCAAGTTGAAAGTAGAATCAAGAGCGGAGGGATATCAAGTTGAAGGTCAGATGTCTGAACAGTTCCGATTTCAACTAGAAATGAAACGGCTTGAAATGGAAGAAAAACGTCTTGAGATGGAAGATAAGAAAAGTCAAAGAGAAATAGAAAGTCAGGAAAGAATAGAGCTAGCGAAGATAGGAGCTACTAAAAAAGAATCTCATAATGATGTAGAGATGGCCAGATGGAAAAAGCTAGTCCCTACCTACATTGATAAAGAAAGTGAAATAGCTAATTTCTTCCAGACCTTTGAAATTTCTTGCAGAGATTTTAAATTCCCAGAAGATAAATGGGGAATATTAGTCAGAACAGCTTTTACTCAGGGAAGGGCAAGAGATTGTATTCTATTGTTAAAAGAGGAGCATTTAAATGATTATGAAATCATCAAAGATTCTGTACTTAAAGCCTATAACCAAATACCGGAAAGTTATCGGAAAAGGTTCCGTCAGTACACAATGTCCCCTTACCAAACACACTTAGACTTCCTTAGAGCAGAAGAAAAGTTAATGGATCAGTGGATAAAATCCAGAAATATCTCCACATTAAAAGAATTGAAAGATATCATTCTTTTAGAGGATTTTATTAACAAAGTGAGGCCGGATATAAGAATGTATTTATCCGAGCGTGACATCACTGACCCACATAAGGCTGCTGATTTAGCTGAACAGTATACACTGTGTCATAGGACAGCTGGTGAAAAGAATTTTAATAGGGCACAACGGCAAGCAGAAAACACACCACAACAACATCGTGAAAAAGAGCATTTTGTGAAACAAAATGATGTTAATAAAAAACCTGTCTACAAAAACGTCCAATGTACTTTTTGTAAAAGAACAGGACATAGCATTGAAGACTGTTGGAGTATACGAAGCGACAAAAGACCTAACAAAGTGGTCATGTGTGCAAGCCATAAACCAATACAGAATGTACAAGAAAGCGAACATACAAACGAACTGAATTCGAAGAAAGATTCTTCTAAACCAGAAACACTGAGGGTGGATTTGCCTGAGAGCAAAAGTCAGAAGGTAGAGAAATCTACAACTGAAGATAATGAGGATAAATATCCTGATTATAAATACAGAATGGCTACTATTGGATTAATTGTCCAAGTCCACAGAGACGAGAAAGTAGACCAAAGTATTTTTGACTCGAACAAGAGTCTGACGTCATCGAAAGATGAAACAACACCCGAAAGTCATGGTCAAGGGAAGAATAAAATTGACACAGAGACCCTGTGCAGTTTTCAACCGTTCATTAGTGAAGGTTGTGTGGCCTTACAAAAGGAAGGACCACTGAAGTCCGTAAAAATATTACGAGACACAGGAGCATCATTAACACTGCTGCTTAAAGATGTATTACCATTGAATGATAATACATTGACAGGACAGACTGTCCTATTGAGAGGTTTTGAATGGAAAGAAGAAATACCTCTACATAGGATATACCTCACATCTGACTTGGTGACAGGATATGTGACAGTTGGAGTAATATCAAAACTTCCTGTTGAGGGCATATCTGTTATCCTAGCAAATGATTTGGCGAAAGGGAGGGTGAGACCTGAACTGGTTGTGAAGGAAAATCCCGACCCTAGTCCTATGGTGGAGACAGGAAAAGAAAAAGAACTTTATCCTGTAGGTGATGTTATAAATGGTATGACACCACAGAAAAAGAAAGAAGAAATTATCTCACAAGAAAAGGAAAAGAAAGAAGAAATTCTCCCACGAGAGAAGAAAGAGGAAGAAGAAGTGGAACTTGATACTACTATTTTCTCCATGATTGAAGATTGTCCGAAAGGAAATGAACAATCAAAGAAGTCATCACAAAATGAATTGACTGCTGAACAGAAAGTAGACCCAGAGTTGCTACAGTTGCATGAGAAAGCTGTCGACGAGAAAGAAACTTCTACTAATGATGTCTATGAACAGATAGACCACAGCATGAACAAACAACAATGCAAACCTGCAGTTGCCGGTACAGATGAAGATTGGAGGAGCATCACTGAAGAAACGAGTGCGGAGAGCTGGACCGAAACTACCAAAAGCTATGGGTTACCACAATCCATACCGACAGATCGAAGGACCAACTTCGCCTCGGAACTCTTCAATCCAGTACTAAAGAACTTATGCCTGGAGCAGGAGATGTCAACTGAATCCCATCCGGAAAGTCGAGGAGCCTATGGATCAATCTTTGGACCCACTGTCCGAGGACCACTCAAACTACTTCAAGAAGCATGGCAGACCGAATTGGATCTCCTTGGGCTGAGCAAGTACCTAGATAAGTACATAAATGTTTTGTCTGACATAACTGTGTTTGTTAGAAAAAAACTGTACACTGCTCACATGCAGATGCCATTGTTGTGTGATGAAAGAAAGGCAAAAATATTATATCATTTGAAAATGATAAAGCCTTACCTTCTGAAAACAATTGGAATAAGCTTGATGTTGTTAACATTGTTACTCTTAATTGTAAAATTTATGCCTGGAGTACAGGATGAATTGAATGACAAATTCACTGATAGTTAGTTACCAAACTTACTATTTTTAAACTAAATCCCTTACTTGTGATGAAAAAGGACTGAGTAAAAGTATTGTTAGAGTAAATATCATTATCATGTGATATTTCTAAACAAACTTGTTAGGTTGAGCATTTAAAATAATTGCTATAAGAGAAAAAGATCAGTTTTATCCGCAGAATTGGTTTCTAAATCAGAGGACATTATAAATGTGGACTGATTATAAGATATGTTTGAGAATCTCTGGAAATGATAATTGAAACATTTGGCAGAGAGGATAATTTGATTGAAAAAGATGTAAATGGTTTTAAGAAAAGAGAATTTTCTATCACTAAAGTATTGAGAAATGTTTTATGATTGTACTATGGATTTATTTTATCATGTACTGTTGTTGAAATATTGCACTGAGTCAAGATGCAAATTTCTTCTATGTGAATTTATTCATTTGTTATATTATCATTGAATGTATGATAATGTAGGGTAAAAATAGTTGCAGCAAGGCAGAACTATGACTAACAAGAATTCCAAGAAATGTATTATATATGATTTTTCACTTTTAGGATACTGTTAAATGAAAAGCAGATCAAAAGTAGAAACTAATAAAACTTATCCTTGTTTTGTATAAATTTAGGATATGTGCCACTGACTTGACACTGTAAACCAGAATGGTTGAAAATTCATGGTTGAGAATGTATAATGTTGACATACCAATGTTCAACAAAAGTATTATTAATTAAGGATTTCATGTCAAGATTGTAAAACTAATCTATATTTTTTTTTGTATTAGTTAAAATAGATTGAATGAATTGTACTGACAAGCAAAAGATTGGGTAGACCTGAACACTGTGAGTAACAGGAGAACCTAGAATCTATGAATAATGAATAAAACCTTTGTGGAAAATGGAAAAGAGCAATGGATTCCACCGTACAAACTGGAAAGATTGGAGATGGAATGATTTCACCACACCAGTCAAACCAGCAGTTTGTTTTGTACATAAATTGTTAAATTGATTTCTGTCTGAAAAAAAAAAAAAAAATGAATAGTCTATGCTCTTTTAAAGTCTTTAATCTTTTGTACGTAAATAATATTGTATTTGAAATGTCTTTAATGAAATCTAAAGAAAATAAGAACTTACTATTTAGTACTAAGATTGTATGAAGATAATATAATCTGCTTTGATTGATAGTTAATTAAGTAAATTAACCAAATTTGTTTCAAGTAAATCCATGTCTGCATGAAAGATAGAATGTTTCAATGTGAACTCTTTTAAAAAGAAAATAATGACGTCAAAAGATCATGGTAAAATGAGAAATTGAAATATTTTTTATGAAATTGTCTATAAACTATTTTAATTCTGGAACAGACTATGTTTAATTTCCTTAAACTAACATAAATGAATTTAATTTTGAGATAATGGTTGTTAAATAATGCTCATTTAGTACGATAACTATTTAATCGCGTAGCAATTTTTTTTTGACCTAAGCGGTGATGAGGTAAAAATTTGCATAGCGATGTCAATATTGTTAGAATCAATTGGGAATGAGAGAGAGAGAGAGAGAGAGAAAGGCGGAATTGACCTACATTTTGGGTTTTGACACAGACAGTATTGTTTAAAGTTTAATGTGTTAGCCAGCCTACAAACATGAAAAAAAAAATACTGTCGAAGCAATAATATTTTTTGTTGTAACGTGTAATTAGGTCAGGTCTAGTATGTGTTCTATCAGAGCGTTTGGTTTTTTTTTCTCCTTATGAAAAAATAAGTCGTGTCTGAATAGACATTAAGTGATTTTTCTTTTGTTGTTTGATTACAAATGTAAAAGATATTAGTTTATAATTAAATGGACGAGAGAGGTTTTTATTAACGTGGAATGTTCATGTAATAGAAGTTATTAACTTGTATTATATTATATCTATTAAGAATGATTATGTATTTTTCTTGTATACAAGATTTAGATAAACAATTTAATTGTCCATTGTTTTGAATTAAAAATTGAATGATTGAATGACTGTAGTTAAGCCATTTGATAAGATGAACTTATATTGCATATATTATAGGTTATTATTATCAGTTCGATTGAATTATTGGGATAGCCAATTGAACTGTATTGTTTTCCCCGGAATATTTTCTTTTATAATTATTCCTTAAAATTAACATTGTATTAACAATTAACAATGTAAAAGAAATAATTATAAAACTTTAGAAGGAGGGGGATGTTACGAATATCGGTCATAGAGGAATGACGTAGTAAGGCATTGACCTCTTAACAAGTGCGTATCAGAGTCCAAAGCGACCAAGGTTTGACCTTTATGCCCTGAGGGCAGTTTAAATAAAATAATTCGTTCAGATCCCGTGGAAATTGGAGGATAATTCTGGATCGTAGTAATTATAGAGAAAGAGGTTAAAATGCGTATTAAGACCCTGTAGAATCTTCGATGATAGTTTTCTTTAAGTCCCGACCTCCTTAAAGTTAGTTCAGTTCGGAAGTTTGTCGAGTGAAGTCGCTATATTCATTTGTATATTGTATGCCATTGTATTGAAACTTATGTTGCCATCAGTTGATGAAGTTTATTGATCGTTTATATTGAGTCTACAATTTAAATAAAATTGTTTATTCAACAACTGGAGTTGTTTGATCTATCATTGTTGAGAAAGGTGTTGAAGATAATTATCACGAATATAACTACATTGCTGCATAGACCTGTCAGTCAAGGAACCCCTAGCTTGGGCTACAGATTAGCAGAATCTAGAGACTTCTAATAAAGATACAACTATATTCATTGAATCCGATTTAACGAGTCGTAATAATAGTCATCATATAGAGGGCCATAACACTATCATTAATTTAGAATATTATCCTTTCATTTATTTTCTTACTTTAGCGTTCTATATACAGTAGTTGATATATATACACCACACACCTCACATTACACACCTCACATCTCACACCACAATCATGCATCACACACCTCACATCACACACCTCACACCACACACCCCACACCACAATCATACATCACACACCTTACATCACACACCTTACATCACACACCACACACCTCACATCACACACCTCACATCACACACCTCACATCACACACTTCACACCACAACCACATACCTCACTTCACACACCTCACATCACACACCTCACACCACAATCACATACCTCACATCACACACCTCACACCACAATCACACACCTCACATCACACACCTCACACCACAACCACACACCTCACAAGACAACCACACACCTCACATCACACTCCTCACATCACACACCTCACACCACACAACACATACCTCACACCACACCACACATCACATACCTCACACAACACCTCACACCACATCACACATCACATACCTCACACCACACATCACATACCTCACACCACACATCACACCACACGTCACATACCTCACACCACATCACATACCTCACATCACACCACACATCACATACCTCACACCACACATCACACGCCTCACATCAGACATCTCACACCAGACATATCACACCTCACACCACACCACACATCGCATACCCCACACCACACATCACACCACACATCACATACCTCACACCACATTCCTCACACCACACCACACATCACATACCTCATACCACACATCACACACCTCACATCACACACCTCACACCGTACACCTCAAACCACACGCCTCACCTCACAAATCACACTCCTCACATCACAAACCACACACCACATACCATATACCCCACACCACACGCCTCACACCACACACCTCACACCACACCATACATCACACACCTCACGCCACATCACACATCATATACCTCAAACCACACCACATACCTCAAACCACACCACATACCACACACCTCACACCACGCATCACATACCTCACACCACATACCTCACACCACACACCTCACATCACACACCACACACCACACCACACAGCACATACCTCACATCACACCTCACATCACATACCTCACAATAAAAACCACAAATCACACACCTCACATCACACACCTCACACCACACTACACACCTCACACTGCACACCTCACACCACATACCCCACACCACACATCACATACCTCACATACCTCACACCACACATCACACCTCACATCACATACCTCACACCAAACCACACATCACACACATCACACCACACACCTCACACCACACTACACACCTCACACTGCACACCTCACACCACATACACCACACATCACATACCCCACACCACACATCACATACCTCACACCACACATCACATATCTCACATCACACACCTCACACCACACATCACATACCTCACACCACACACCTCACATCACATACCTCACATCACATAACTCACACCACATAACTCACACCACACATCACATACCTCACACCACACACCACGCACCACATACCTCACATCACATACCACACACCACACCACACACCTCACACACCATATACCTCACATCACACCACACATCTCACATCACACACCTCACATCACACACCTCACATCACACACCTCACATCACACACCTCACATCACACACCACACATCACACACCTCACATCACAAACCTCACATCAAACACCTCACATCTCACACCTCACATCACACACCTCACATCAAACACCTCACATCACATACCTCACATCACACCACACATCACATCACACATCTCACACCACACACCTCACATCACACACCTCACATCACACACCACATACCTCACATCACACCTCACATCTCACATCACACACCTCACATCAAACATCTCACATCACACACCTCACATCAAACACCTCACATCACACACCTCACATCAAACACCTCACATCACACACCTCACATCACACATCTCACATCAAACACCTCACATCAAACACCTCACATCACAAACCTCACATCAACCACCTCACATCAAACACCACACATCACACATCACACACCTCACATCACACCACATATCTCACCACATATCTCACATCACACATCTCACATCACACACCTCACATCACACATCAAACACCTCACATCACACACCACACATCACCCCATTTCGTTTGATACTACTTCCTGAGTAATAAAACAAAACAATGAGTGAATACATCTAAGTACCGAGAAAAAAACAACTTTTCTGCAAAACAGGAAGGGGAGTTAATACACTTGAGGTTAAAGAAGAATCTATTATTATATGGATCTAGGCCTAAGAACGGTCTATTTAAAAGTGCAAACATTTTTTGTGCCAATATTTGAAATAAAGTTGTGTGCATGTGTACAGTTTCATTTAGATAATGTATAGAAGAATAAAGAAACATATGAATGCTACCAATGAAGAAATACAACACATTTTAGACTTTTACATTTCAGTTCAATGGGTTTTATAGGATCTTTACAATACAACTACATCGATATGTAATAGCAAGACCCGCTTATAGTTATATTAATATGATAACTTAGCTTCTTCTCTTTTTCTTTATCTCTCGCTTTCTCTTCTCTCTCTTGTCTCATTCATTCTCTTTGTCTCGCTTTCTCTTCTCTCTCTTGTCTCATTCCTTCTCTTTGTCTCGCTTTCTCTTCTCTAGCTTGTCTCATTCCTTCTCTTTGTCTCGCTTTCTCTTGTCTCTCTTATCTCATTCCTTCTCTTTGTCTCTCTTATCTCATTCCTTCTCTTTGTCTCGCTTTCTCTTCTCTCTCTTGTCTCATTCCTTCTCTTTGTCTCGCTTTCTCTTCTCTCGCTTGTCTCATTCCTTCTCTTTGTCTCGCTTTCTCTTGTCTCATTCCTTCTCTTTGTCTCGCTTTCTCTTGTCTCTCTTGTCTCATTCCTTCTCTTTGTCTCGCTTACTCTTCTCTCTCTTGTCTCATTCCTTCTCTTTGTCTCGCTTTCTCATCTCTCTCTTGTCACATTCCTTCTCTTTGTCTCGCTTTCTCTTGTCTCATTCCTTCTCTTTGTCTCGCTTTCTCTTCCCTCTCTTGTCTCATGCCTTCTCTTTGTCTCGCTTTCTTTTTTCTCTCTTGTCTCGTTCCGTGTCTTTGTCTCGCTTTCTCCTCTCTCTCTTGTCTCATTCCTTCTCTTTGTCTCGCTTTCTCTTCTCTCGCTTGTCTCATTCCTTCTCTTTGGCTCGCTTTCTCTTGTCTCTCTTATCTCATTCCTTCTCTTTGTCTCTCTTATATCATTCCTTCTCTTTGTCTCGCTTTCTCTTCTCTCGCTTGTCTCATTCCTTCTCTTTGTCTCGCTTTCTCTTGTCTCTCTTGTCTCATTCCTTCTATTTGTCTCGCTTTCTCTTCTCTCGATGTCTCATTCCTTCTCTTTGTCTCGCTTTTTCTTGTCTCTCTAGTCTCATTCCTTCTCTTTGTCTAGCTTTCTCTTCTCTCTCTTGTCTCATTCCTTCTCTTTGTCTCGCTTTCTCTTCTCTCTCTTGTCTCATTCCTTCTCTTTGTCTCGCTTTCTCTTTTCTCTCTTGTCTCGTTCCTTCTCTTCGTCTCGCTTTCTCTTGTCTCATTCCTTCTCTTTGTCTCACGTCATTTATAATCTTTTGGTACCTCTCTCTATCTCTTTCTCTCTCTCTCTTTCTCTCTATCTCTTTCTCTCTATATCTTTCTCTCTATCTCTTTCTCTCTATATCTTTCTCTCTTTCTCTCTATCTCTTTCTCTCTATCTCTTTCTCTCTATCTCTTTCTCTCTATCTCTTTCTCTCTATCTCTTTCTCTCTATCTCTTTCTCTCTATCTCTTTCTCTCTATCTCTTTCTCTCTCTCTCTTTCTCTCTATCTCTTTCTCTCTATCTCTTTCTCTCTATCTCTTTCTCTCTATCTCTTTCTCTCTATCTCTTTCTCTCTATCTCTTTCTCTCTTTCTCTTTCTCTCTATCTCTTTCTCTCTATCTCTTTCTCTCTATCTCTTTCTCTCTATCTCTTTCTCTCTATCTCTTTCTCTCTATATCTTTCTCTCTTTCTCTCTATCTCTTTCTCTCTATCTCTTTGTTTTTGTTGTGTCATCGTGGTGTCCTCTTGAGCAGCGGCGTATGTACTGGGGAGCCGCATGTACTGGGGAGCCGCAGATGATTGCAAATTAGGGATTTCAATTTAGTTTTTTTCCATTAAATTTGTTAAAAATCGACAGCTACGGTACTGCTTTGACCCGGGGTCGGGCTCCTTACTTCAAAAAAGGGCCCCCACGAGTCGACAAAAGTCTGTGAACTATTGGACTTTAGGCTACATGCAATAATCATGCACAATACGGTTTGCCGCAATGGTTAATATCTGGCTTTTTTTATATTGTTGTTGTCGCCAATTTAGAATATTTATAGCTAGAACATGTTATGTTTATTTACAATACATTCTTAACTTTAGCTTAATGTTTTGTATGAAATTCGTGTAGTGTAGCTCTTTTTGTTGTTATTGTCTGACCATTGTTAGTTGACAATATATTAGGATAGATACCGTCCGGCGAAGAGCATTAATATCATTCCGCGAATAGCACTAATATTATACCGCGAACAGCACTAATATTCTACCGGTTTGTGGAAGCCTTTAAATAATAAACAAAGGGAGATAACATGACCCGTTTTTACCCACAAGCATGACATGCAAAATACTAGAACAAAAGGGCTATAGTCCAGTAGTAGCCTATAGTCAATCATCTTGACAAACACAATGCTCTGTGGCCACATCAATGGATTCAGGACTTTTTAATAGTAGCCTAATAGGTTGAGAATTGTAATAATACTGTGTATGGTACAATGATCTACTGTGTAGGGAGCAATGATCTACTGTGTAGGGTGCAATGATCTACTGTGTAGGGTGCAATGATCTACTGTGTATGGTACAATGATCTACTGTGTAGGGTGCAATGATCTACTGTGTAGGGTGCAATGATCTACTGTGTAGGGTGCAATGATCTACTGTGTAGGGTGCAATGATCTACTGTGTAGGGTGCAATGATCTACTGTGTAGGGTGCAATGATCTACTGTGTAGGGTGCAATGATCTACTGTGTAGGGAGCAATGATCTACTGTGTAGGGTGCAATGATCTACTGTACCGAAAGAGCGTCTACAGCATATAATAAGATTATTACCCGTGTCTTTCAGAGACTTGATGGAACCACGCTGCGGACTTATTCACACACAAATAGGACCTATTCACACATACATCATTTAATTTTGAGGAGGTCGTGTACGTGATGAATGTAAAGGTCAAATATATTTTCTTCTGAGGTCAAGGCTGGTGGCGGTGTAAAGGCATTTAACATGTTCATTCGGTGTTGTTGTTTTAAACATTTCGACATCTATTTTATACAGTTAGACTTGCGCAGTGCTTCTAGTCACGGTTCAATGATTTCACAATTATCTAGACTCTAGAGGAAACGAGCTATCAGTATCAGTGTGTGTGTGTTAAAGTTTTTTAAAAAGTTTGCTATAGTAGGCTACATTAGTCAGTAGGCGTATAAGCAGTACAAAATAATTGAACTAATTATCTGAAGTCAGCAAAGCAGAATTATTTTAAGAATATAGGCCTACTAGAATATCTAACGATACCAAAGCCTATGGGCCTACAAGATAGGCCTACACCAAAACCTATTTAAATTAAGTTACACCAAAGTCTATCTTGGATACCGGTACGCCAAAGCCTATTTAACTATATATATATATGTAGGCCAACTAGCAGGAGTTTTGATTAACTTTTTTGTTTGTTCCCTTCTGCTGAAAAAGTAGGCCTAACGGACAGAAATGCAGCCGTCACTATAGCGTCACGCGGGGCTGCTATCTAAAATAGACATGCGTACTTGGCCCAGAAAACAACAAAGGGCATTAAAAGTCTCCAGAAAACTTCGGCCTAGATTTATTTTTATCTCCTTTCAGTGAAATAGCCAATGAAAATTGGCTAATTGGAATGGAATTTTCCGTTTTTCCATTAAAACAAAAACACATTCACTTTTTAAGAAGAAACCGGTAAAGTTGATATCGTTGATTACGTTTTTCTTAAGTGAATAACATCGTATCCGCCTACGGAACGCACAGCCTACGTGTAGGCTTATTTGTGTATCGGCAAAACTGTAGGTCTGGGAAGCCTGAGCCTACATATTATTTTTTTGAGATTAGCGTGTAATTGCTGAGTGTCCTACAAAATGTTATTATCGCTTGTTAAACCCATCCAGATCTAGGCCTATACCATATTATAGACATAGGCGCCATATATGCTAGGTTTTGCTATGTATGTAGATAGTCGGCCTAGATATGTATGTAGATAGTCGGCCTAGACATAGGCGCCATATGCTATGTATGTAGATAGTAGGCCTAGACATAGGCGCCATAGGCTATGTATGTAGATAGTAGGCCTAGATATGTATGTAGATAGTAGGCCTAGATATGTATGTAGATAGTAGGCCTAGATATGTGCTTGTGGGAGAGAGAGTCACTGACAATGTCCCGCCACAGTAAAGATGCATTTTCCCCATGTATCTATTTTTTTTTATAAATATTTTCGCCTTTGAAGGTCCTGTCGTTGAGCAAATAGCTGTCTATATCTGTGATAGTTTGTAGGTCTATATTAGGAATAGTCTTTAATAGGTCTATATCTCTGACATTCTTTAATAGGTCTATATATATGTGATACTCTTGTTGGAAGCTATTTTAACATGTTATTTGCGAGTTGTAGGTACCGAATTGGCGAGTTGTAGGTAGGCCCTACCATATTTGCGAGTTGTAGGTACAGTATTTGCCAGTTGTATGTAGGCCTACCATATTTGCGAGTTGTAGGTATACAGTATTTGCCAGTTGTATGTAGGCCTACCATATTTGCGAGTTGTAGGTACAGTATTTGCCAGTTGTATGTAGGCCTACCATATTTGTGAGTTGTAGGTACCGTATTGGCGAGTTGTAGGCCTACTGTATTTTTTTATTCTATACTAAGATAATAAAAAAAAAACAATTGTATTTTTTAATGAGTGTGTTTCTTGATTATTGGAATTGGGGTAGGGCCTATTGATAATCTCTGTACAACACACCATACTACAAATCTTCAACTATTCTCTAAGGTCTATATCTGTGATGGTCTCTAGTCTTTAGATCTATATCTGTATGGTCTCTAGTCTTTAGATCTATATCTGTGATGGTCTCTAGTCTTTAGATCTATATCTGTGATGGTCTATAGTCTTTAGATCTATATCTGTGATGGTCTCTAATCTTTAGATCTATATCTGTGATGGCCTATAATAGGTGTAGGCCTATATCCATGAGAGAAGTCATTATTTATTTAGTGAGTCACCAATGCCCCACATATGTGCTTGCAAGACTCTACAATTTGGTTCAATTTGTTTACAATGTACCGGGTAGTTGGAGTTTCTACAGCCTTGACATGTTACTATTGATATAAACAGCAATAGATGGGAGGTGTACCCGGTACACATTTCATTAGATCATGTTACTATTGTTACATATTATACTATATTAAACAGTAAGAATAATTATGATGTAGCAGCTTATCAGAAGGATCATGTGACCTTGTTTTTATTCTGACCACTTGTCTGTGTGTTATTATTGTTTTATGTGGGTGTCATTAGCTTAGGCCTATTTTTTCGTGTTGGTAGGGCCCATATAGATGTAATTATAGTTTATAGGCCTTAGAGTTAGATGTAGTTATAGGCCTTAGATTATTCATTTTGTGAGCCCCTAACCCCTGCCTCCAAACTTTCGTACTCACCATTAAAGGAAAACAGAAATGAAAAGTGATTTGAAAATATACACCAGAAGTGCAATACTTTAACACTGACTATGGTCATATTTACAATTATAATAATATTAGTAAATACTACTAGAAATTTTTCCCTTTCTTTTCATAAAGAGTACCGGTACAAATGTACATATAAATGTACGTAATAAATGTACATATAAATGTACATATAAATGTACGTAATAAATGTACATATAAATGGACGTAATAAATGTACATATAAATGTACATACTAAATGTACATATAAATGTACGTAATAAATGTACATATAAATGCACGTAATAAATGTACGTAATAAATGTATGTAATAAATGTACATATAAATGTACGTAATAAATGTACATATAAATGTACGTAATAAATGTACATATAAATGTACGTAATAAATGTACATATAAATGTACGTAATAAATGTACATATAAATGTACGTAATAAATGTACATATAAATGTACATATAAATGTACGTAATAAATGTACATATAAATGTACGTACGGTAGTGGTTTTTTAAATATAGTTTCTTTCAATGCCTACATTTGTTAATGCAAAATTCATCATGGAAATTCTTTCTTTACTTTTTTTTTCAAAAGGAAAAAAAATAAAGCTTTTGGCTAGTTAGAGCTATACCTGAAAAAAACAATGTTAAAACATATATATTATATTGTCTGTTTTCTTTTTTCTTTTGTTTAAACTGTAAAGGAATAATGGACACATTGAATACCTCTTTTTACATAATTAAAACATTAAATTACTTCTACAATTTCCAAATATTTCAGTCTAATGTTTGGTTTTGTATTTTTCACAGCCGACCAAACTGAAATCCAGATTACAACAGCGCTACTTTGAAGCTAGTCAGAAAATTGAGAAGGAGAGAAGCCAGAGCCCAGTTGAAACTGCTGCCCATAGCTACACACTAGAACATCAGGCTGGGAATAGGCCCAGCTACACACTAGAACATCAGGCTGGGAATAGGCCCAGCTACACACCAGAACATCAGGCTGGGAATAGGCCCAACTACACACTAGAACATCAGGCTGGGAATAGGCCCAGCTACACACCAGAACATCAGACAGGGTACAGGCCCAGTAACCTGGACATCCTGGCCTCTGCTGTCAATCTTCATACCAGACGGGAGGAGGAAAACAGACTTAACGCCTTGAAGAATGACGGAAGACAGTTTGGAGAGTCTGGACTTGTGACTAACCACACTGGTCCAGAAACAAAGACATGGCAGAGAGAAGATAACAAAAATGGCGACCACTTGTCTTCACAAGATAAATCTTCAGGTCTCTCCTTTAATTTGCCTCCACCAGATAGTATGCGCAAGCATTCAAACCTACATCCACTGCAAAATATCCAGACAGAAAAAGATTTGTCTCACAGAGAGCACCAGTCACATGGTCCATTGTTTACTAATACAAATAATTCCACTTATAAAGAAACTGTTGTAGTTCGGCGTGAGATTTACAGAGACATGAAAAACCCATCATCAACATCTTATCCTGTTCTTCAAAACAATTTGCCAAGCTCAATGGAATATGACCAGAGATATTATCCTGAAGCCAGCAGATATTCCTTCATTCCTAACGCCATGGCAACCAATCAAACATCTGAAATTCCTAAAGCTTTACCGCAACAGTTTCAGGATCATGGTTCCAGAATAGCAAGAATAATTGCAGAGGAACTTCAGAAAGATGAAGAATGCCCACATCGGGCAGTGCTATTGAAAAATGCTCCTTTAGTGCAAAGAATTAATCCAGATGAAATGAAGCAATTAACACTTATGAACACTGCATTGCCTAATAGCAATACATTGAATCACTCACAGTATTTGCATAATAATGAAAGGGCTAACAACTCTGGTTATTTTACTCGTGCAGCTAGTAATTCTCTCCCCCTGCGCAATGATAACTCCTTCAGTATTTACCCTAATAAAACCAATATACATGAAGATAATCAACCCCAGGATTTGAGTTTGAAGTCCAAAGAAAGTAGCCTTCACAGATCGGACAGGAGACATTTGACCTCGCTGCTCTCTAGTCCAACTACTCCCATCCATGGTCATTTGACCAAAGGGTATTTTTCTAGTCCGAATTCCCCTATTGTTCCTAGCTCTCCTTTGAACCATGTAGAACCAACTTCCCAAAGAAAATCTGCATCTCCCACAGTTAGTACTGAATCCAGGCCTCATGCTCCAGCAGAGTCGTCTTACCCACATAGAACTTCCGGGCATTGGGACAGGAAGGAACATGTCCTGAGAAAGAATCCTGGACTTGCTGTGGATTCAGACCTTCTTCGTGACTTGCGGCGAAGTGACGCGTTACAGAACTGGTCTGGTGTTCGTCATTCTGAGCTAGAGAAAAGAAGAGGAAATAATACGCAGTAGTTTTATTTCGGGCACATTTGGATTTTTCAAAATATGATTTTTTTGCCTTATAGTAATGGCAAGAACAAGTGTCATGCTGGTGATGTCATGAAAGCACTGTGATGTTTGTCAGCCTGTAATGTCATAAAAGCACTATGACATCTGCCAGTCTTGTGATGTCATGAAAGTATTATGACATCTGTCAGTCTGGTGATGTTATGAAAGCCCTTCGACAACTGTCAGGCTATTGTGAAGTTATAAAGTGATATATCACCCTGGTGAAGCTGCACACGCAATATGACATTCCATTCCATCAATGTCATAAACACAATCTGACATTTTCCATGCTGTGCAAGTCATAAAGCCATAAGGCCTGTGTCATACCGCAAAGGTTTAAAAAAATATAGTGTTAATGTGAAGCGCATGTGAAGACTAAATGTAATGTTTACATTTCTAGATGCTATAATGCAATATATTATTGCATAAAATGTTATTTTCAATTAGAATATTAAAAAAAATGCTTGTGTTCTGAATGAAAATATTTTGGATTTGTGTTGAACGCCAGTTTCCCCCAGCTGCAGTTCAGAGTTTGAAAATAAACTACCTACTTGGGATATTTGTTCACAGAGAAAATGAAAATACTGAACTACTTGGGATATTTGTTCACATAGAAAATAATGAACTACTTGGGATATTTGTTCACATAGAAAATGAAAATAATGAACTACTTGGGATATTTGTTCACAGAGAAAAAAACAACAAATAAATATAGCCCATTCCATTATTGATTTTTTAAATATTTTTCATTGGTAAATGCAAAATATTTTCAATTTAACTCTTTTTATTTCTCACCAATCCTCTGTTGTATTTGTATGGAGATTCTTGTATTTAAATAATGTTTTTATATTGTACATCTTATTTTAAAAAAGTGACAAAAGATTGTGTAGACAATTCTGACTTCAACAATTAGTAGACTATTTATAGAATGGAGACAATGCAAGAGAGCTTGCTAATTGTCTAGATGTAGTTCAGCCGTTGACTTGCATTATTGACTAGATGTAGTTCAGCCGTTGACTTGCATTATTGACTAGATGTAGTTCAGCCGTTGACTTGCATAATTGACTAGATGTAGTTCAGCCGTTGACTTGCATAATTGACTAGATGTAGTTCAGCCGTTGACTTGCATAATTGACTAGATGTAGTTCAGCCGTTGACTTGCATTATTGATTAATGCACATTTCTGACCTTACAGAAAACTATTCTGTTAATATAATAGTATTTAATAGTAGCCTATATAATATATCTAACTAAACTATTACTGCATTTCTACACATTAGTTTTACAACAAAAAATGATTCAATCAATAATGTTGAATGTTTCCTTAAGCAAAAAAAGACTTATTCATTTATTCAACATTAAATTGTCAAAAAGGTTGTTTTGTTTTTTTACATTTACATTCATTGATGTCTGCGTGAATTATTTTTACTCGGAAGTTTATAAACTTTGTCATTGTTTTAACAGGGTTCATACAGTTTGGGAAAGTTTGGGGTAAAACTCACTTTTTTCTTTTCTGGGTTTGTTGGAAAAGTTTGTAAATTTCACAAACATTTAGAGTAAAATGGACCATTTTTTTTTTGTTGACAAAGTGAATGAAGTTGAAAAGTTGTCAATAAAGCTCCTTGTATATTTTTTTTACTTAAATAAGTTCTTTATATTTAAAAAATCAACATTTTTTTTTATTTGGACTAAAAATTAGTAAACAGGAAATAGTAACCATGCCAGTGAAACTTGGTTTGTGAATTTTTAGATAGTTTGTGAATTTAAAACTATTTTTACCATATGAACTCTTTTTAACAATTTTATTCCTTTTTAAGCCAGTTAAATATTTTGTTTCAATTCTCAAAATAGATCAGTTATAACTTAATTAACAAAATAAAAATAATTTGTTTGCAAATAAATTGAATCTAAGGTAAGACTTGTACATTGTAGAAAAGGAAACAGTTGGATAAAAGAGCTGTATACCATAGCAGTAAAATGTGTACTTGCCATGTACAGAAGAAAGAAACATGTACATAATTAAATACAGGATCAAATAATATGATTTTTGTTTGATGATGTACTATTTGTGTGTTTTGTTTGTTTTATCTCACTGAGTATTTTCAAATATAATTTATGTACAAATTAAAAGCTGTGGTATGAATGTCTACATTTAATATACATGTAATGTGATTTATTGACAGATATGAAATGAATGAAAATGTGATTTAAGGGATAATGGATGTCTGTATTGAAAATAGTTTGCTTTTAATTTTCAGGGATATTGAAATTCTCAAAGGACAGTAATGTGATTTGAGTGAAAACAAAAATGTGAATTTTTTAAAAAACTATTCATAATGATAATGTAATCTCATGTCATTGTCTTGTTTAATACTAATAAATTTTAAGTGCGGACTTAACTCCTAATAAATAAATTGTTTCTTATTTCATAGCCTGCATTTATATCTGAGGGAATGTACATCTTGATGGATGCCAAATGTTAAAATATTAGCTATTAATTAGCCGGCTGGTCCTGCAGTTAGTACCCAGACTGTCAACCGACACGTCACGGGTTCTATCCCTGATACCGGCAGATCACTGCCGCCGCCGTGCAGGAGTTTTGGGCCTAGTGGACGTAATAATCTTCTATCTAGAAGTCTAAGAAGGAACGTCTGTAAAAAAAAACTTATAAGAATCTATTGATATTGAATGAAAGATAAAGACCATAGTATATTGCAGACGACATTTATTTCTACATTTCACATTTAATACTAACTGCTCTGAGATCGCACACCCAATGTTCTTCCATCAGTACTTCTTACAAACTCTGTCAGTTGTGCATTGTTTCCCCATAGCTGAGTTGAATTCATTCATTCCTATATTTACAGTCACACTGTTGTTTCTCATACATATCCTACACACTACACACACAAACGTATTTGTTCCTTTCTCTTACACTCATTCTGTCTCCCCTCTTTACTTTCTCCTTACATTTACATCAACGATAGTTTAACCCTTTCACACCACTTCTCAAAATAGCTCTCAACAGGAATGTACATTTTGATGGTGCACTTAGATTACAAGCTATATCAGTAAGGTATCAATAAGTCCAAATTATCATCAGCTTGCTATAGATTTTTTCTTTGATGATAACTCATAGGCAAACATACATAAGAAATTGTTATTAAAACACTGATGATGGCTGAAGGAATTAGACTTGTTAGGCAAGAGCCCAATGATAAAGATAGTTGAAAAAGATGAAGCATCAAGAATGTTCATTCTTGATAGTACAGTTAACAGGCCACATATGAAATATAACCCATCATAACGCTTAGTAATTATAAATATTCATCTCATAAATGATCATGTCTCATAGATAAACTGAACTAAAACTATAGGGACTATTATACTGCAAAAGTCATTACAAAAGGCACTAATTAATTAGCTATAATATAATAATATATAAGCTTATATTGGAAAAGAAAAGTTGTGATTTTTTTAAACATAGTCTATGCCTATGACGTGTTGTACGACCACATGTGTTGTACAACCACATGTGTTGCGGAACTTTGAGCTGGCTAAGTGTTTGTGTATGCTAATAAAAGTTAACCTCAGTTTACAACTGTTTTAGAATGTGCTTGCTTACCTTAGTATTTAATAGTATGCGTCCTTTTTGGAGGTGAAAAAAAGTACTTGTTATGACACCTTTTTTTGAATATTTATGTTGCTCGGGTGAAAATAAAACAGGCCCCTTTAGGCTACAGATAAAAAAAAAATTATAAGCTACAATTATAATGAACAGAAAGCTATAAATCTAATAATTTGAAAAAATTAGTTTTTACTGAAGACTTTTAGGAAAGTAATTTAAAATAAATTTTGTAATCGGGTAAAAAATTGGCAAGTTATTTTTAAAAAAAATTAATTACCCAGTGATGCTCTTAGATTTACAATCCTTTTTTATTAAAACATACCGAAAATATATTAATTGAAGAAAAAAAAAGACTAACTGGAGAATTGAACTCTGGTCGCCCATAAACCACTTAACCAGCAAAGACACATGTCCTAAGTGAAATTGCAAAAAGTATAATATGAGACAATAAGGTCACATGTCTTTAAATTAACTAATATGATTGGTTGAACACACACACAGTCTACTTCATCATTCAAATATATATATATATATGACTGTTTTTTTTAAAATTAGAACATACCGAAATGGTTTGAACTACTGGGTTGTGAAACTATGGGCATCACCTGTGTTAGCATCACAGAGACAAAGTTGAGAATCGTACATATCAGCACACTATAAACTATAATTGCAACAAAAAATTAAAATGGACATGCCTTCTGGCTCTTACATCCAGGCCAGTCGTAATTAATGATATTCAGGGGTGAACTGGGGGGGGGGGGGGGCTCACCAAGGTTCTGTCCGAGCGCCAGCTAACCCACATACGGGTCTCCCCAGCCACATATAATGCAATACATTATATTTCCCCACTGCGGAATTCCCCTCTGACTAGGGTTGCCAGACACATGGGTACAAAAAGGAGGACATAAAGAGACAAAAAGCAGGACAAAGGAGGACACATGGGTGATACCCTTTACAGAGTTAACTGAGAGTATATCTTTCCTTTGTCCATTGAGCGTTTATCTTTCCACATTATCATTGTGTCCAGGGATACAGGAAGAAAGTTCACACATTTTTAGTAGCTCTGAAAAGAAACTTGCATTTGGGCAACTCCAGTGTTTTGCTTTACCCGACCCAGACACTTATTGACAGTAAATAAATAAGAACACGAAAAGTGCACTAAGGATTTGAAAAACCTTTGCCGTACAAAAGCCGGACATTTTAAGGGTTTTTAGCTTTTCCTGCCGGACGGAGGACACCGGGCTAAAAAGGAGGACATGTCCACCTTTTGCCGGACGTTGGGCAACCCTACCTCTGACTGATCATTATTTTGGTGGCTCGCCCAGTAGCACAAATCCCAGACTATTATATTAGCTTATTTTGTGAAGTCGCCATTATCATTAAGAAACGAAAATGAGGCATTATTAACAAGAATCAACACAAAATGGCCGCTTTGTTTGCACAATTCACTTTTCTCTATGTTAATGTTAACGAAGCTTCGCCTGCCATCGGTCCGGGTCAATGCCTCATTTTAAAAACTCGCGACCTAGGCTACTAGGTATGGGCATCCAGGCAACAGGGCGGGGTTGACAGGGGATTGTTGCGCACATTGCTTCCCCCCTTCCCTTCTTGAAACATTCCTAGTAGACACTTGCCTATATATATATAGGCATATACTCTAGGCCTAGGCAATATAAATTGAATTTTTATTTTATGATCTATTTGCTTTATATTATTGCTTTCGTTTTTATGTAGTTTAGTTAGCCTCAGCAGTGTTTTAATCATTGGCTTTCCTAATTATTTTATACAACTTCATCGATGTATGGTCAATAAAGCAACAATGTTTTTATCATGGGGAATGGGATTAGGCACTTTATAAATCATTTTGCATTTTTTTTTATTTATTAAAAAATGTATTTGGTATACATTCTGTTTGGTATAAGTCAATGGGACAGGAACGGAGACCACTCTATAGTTCTATAGGCTATTGCTAAATAGGCCTACACGGAGTCAAATTTTATCAATATGTGCGTAACGGCCTACATTACATATGATATCCTACACAAAACACAATTTAAGTCTTAGGTTAGGCTAAGTAGGATATTATTGAAAGGAGGTTATTTATTAATTATATCGTTAGTTAAAGAGAAGTGAAATATTATTCAATAATAATTTATTGTGTAGGCCAGGAGTGGGTAGGCTACGCAAGAGCTGCACTTGCCTGTCTTGACTTTGACACAACGAAAAACCGCATGCGGCCAATGCGGCCCTCGGAATCGCATTAGCCCGCGCCTGCCGTATAATATATTATATATATATAATGAAAAAATAATAATGGTCTATTATATCTTATATCTTCTTAAATCTTATCTTATATTTATATATTACAGACGCTCCTTCTAAAAAAAAGAATTATTGCGTCCTACGTGTAGGCTACCTTCAATGGAAGGCTTCATCCGTGGGCCTAGAGTAGACGGCCTAGTCTAGTTTTGCATCTTTACTAATGTTTTAAATTTTAAATGATGATAAGTTAGCCTACGCGTTTTCCTGATTTGTCTTCGGTTGCCGACCCCTGGTCTAAAAAATCTTTATAAAAAAAAAACACAATAATATGTATATCACAATATCAGTCCCACTTTTATCGTTCAGGTTTTTTTTTTAGCAGCTGTTTCTGGGTTTTTAAACACTAGCCTAGATTTCAAACTTTGTTATGACCTTTGGCCTTTGTTGATGCTAAACTATTTTCTGTGTGTAGCCTGATCGTGAGTTGTTATGAATGTATGTTTGTGGATTGTGGAGTTTGTGCTACTTGAATTTACTGATTAATATATAGTTAATATTATAGTTTTAGTATACAGAACTTGTTGGCTCATTATACAAAGTCTGGGTTCTTTTAAACTCAAAGTATGCGTGAATTCGAATAAGTTTGAATAAGTGGTGGCACTGGTGGGACAACTAAACTTTCTAAACTACTAAGACTTAAGAAAGACTAGTAGGCCTATTAGTATTAGGTCTATTATTATTAAGACTAAGACTAAGCTCTAAGCTAAGACTAAACTACTAGTCTAGTCTAGACTAAACTATTTATTATTTATTAGTAGTAGTATTTAGTTAGTAAACTATCTAAGACTATCTTTGGACGAAATTGAAATATTTATAATTACGACAGGACCGGGTAGGCCAGTAGCCTAAATAGTGGCAACATTCAATTGACATTGGCCCATTGACTTTGACTGAGCCAGGCCCATTGTCGCCATTGACTGAGCCAGGCCCATTGACTCTCATTGAGGGCCATTGACCTATTCAAACTGTAGCCGGCCTCTCACTCTATAATCTAATTTTCTCTGAACCTATCGCCTATACTCCTATAGTACCTATACAAAGAAATAAGTAACGCCACAACGCTGCCCAAGCCCAAACTA
This sequence comes from Anisus vortex, assembly GCA_949126835.1. Taxonomy (NCBI): domain Eukaryota; kingdom Metazoa; phylum Mollusca; class Gastropoda; family Planorbidae; genus Anisus; species Anisus vortex. Next base: position 455,547 of record OX421501.1, read on the forward strand.
TTAAAAGGTAAGACATAATCATAATTACATAGGCATAGGCTCATAGGGCAAATAAAAAAAAGGCCTACTATAAATACTATAATATAATATTTTTAATAGGTCTATATTAGTATATTAACTACATTCCTACTGTAATGAATTGGTTTGTTAGTGTTTATGAACACACTAGAACAAAAAGCTGTACAGGATTATTTATTTAATAATTACTAGAACAATACGATTAGCCTTCAATCGTGAGGGACAGGAAGTCAACGTGCATCAAAGAAAAACAGGAAAGTGGCACTAAAACCTTGCGTTAAATCTAATTAACGAAATATTCAGTGTCCAACTAACGATACACAAAGTTATCACTACATCTCCCCCTTTTACGTTAAGTCATTCCGATATCTGGCAGGTGGATTAATGATACGTCCAGACCGAGTTGTCAAAACCGTAGAGCCAACAGGTGGGCCATGCGCCTGCTCTTGGGGTTCAAGGTGGGTTTCAGTAGTGTTATTATCCGGTTCTTGAGGGTTGGTAAAACCTGGATCTCCCTGAGGTTGAGGCATGCCGTTCTGTTGTTCAGTAACAATGGCATCATCATTGTCAGGTAGGGAACCGATAGAGGTAGGAACGAATGTTGATGTTGGCCGTAAGTGTTTTCTGTTCCTACGGAATGTCCCAAAAGAAGTCTTGATTAGATATGATCTGGGAGCCACGCTCCTGATTACAGTGGCTGGATTTGTCCATTGTCGCTCATGGTCTAGTTTCTGTAAGACCTTGGTACCTGGCTCTAAAGGTGGAAGCTTTCTAGTACCATGACGTCTGTTATAGTAGATCTGATTTGCCCTTTTCCTCCCTTCGTCCTTTCCAAGAATAGACTTTCTTTCTATGATTTTTGGAGAAAGATTGACTGGCAATGTTGGTAGGATAGTTCTGATTTTACGACCCATCACTAACTCAGCGGGACTGTACCCTGTGGCTGTAGTTGGTGATGATCTGTAGTTCATTAAAGCTAGAACATCAACATTTTCAGTGTACTTGATGGCAGTTTTAATGATAGGGTCTTTCTCTAATTCGCTTGCAAACTGTAAAAGTTTCGCATCGGACGCCGGCCAAGACATTCGAACTGAGTCTATATGAGAGTCAATATCCTGTATGAGGCGATCCACTTCTTTGTCCAACCCAACGTTTACTTGTTGTGGGCTGCGCGACAGTGTATCAGCAATGATAAGTTGTACGCCTGGTATGTAAGTAGCATGAACATTAAAGCGCATGAGCCTTATAAGCATTCTCTGGCAACGTATTGGTGTGTCTTGCAGGTCTCGAACATTGATCAAAGATATCAGTGGCTTGTGATCAGTCTGTAATGTGAATGATGGTAGTCCCATGAGGTACTTTTGAAGCTTTTCACAAGTCCATACTGCTGCCAAAAGTTCTTTTTCTATCTGCCCGTAATTCTTTTCTGCTGGAGTTAAGAGTACGTGAGCAGAAAACTACAGGTTTGAGTTTACCATCACATTCTTGAAGAAGCACTCCACCAATTCCATAGGAACTTGCATCAACGCTTACAACACATGGCCTTAAAATGTCAAAGAATGCAAGTGTTGGTGTAGATGTGAGCATTTTCTTTACCTGTGTAAGTGCATTTATTTGAGATGATCCCCATGTCCAATGGTTTTTCTTCTCCAACAATTGTGTCAGAGGACGAAGAATTGTGGATATGTTTGGAATGTATCTGCCCATGAAGTTTACCATGCCAAGTAGGCGACGTAACTCCTCGACATCTCGTGGCTCTGGCATGTCGATAATAGCAGAAACCTTGATAGGATCTGGGCTTATACCATCCTTACTGATGCGATGGCCCAGGAAATCAATTTCCTTCTTTCTGTACTCACACTTTTCTTGGTTTAGTTGAAGATTCACTTCATTCAGCCTTTTTAGAACTGCTGACAAGTGTTTTTCATGTTCTTTCTCTGTTTTACTAAAGACAAGAACATCATCAAAATAGCAAATTACGTTTTGCTCTTTTTCCAGAATATTTTCCATCACCCTCTGGAAAATCTCAGGTGCACTTGTGATGCCAAATGGTAGCCTTTTATAATAGTATCGACCAAAAGGTGTTATAAAGGTAGTCAGCTTTGCAGTGGAACTGTCTAAAGGAATTTGCCAAAATCCGGAAGCTGCATCCAATTTTGAGAATACTGTTGCACCTTGAAGCTTGTGTAGTATATCATCTAATACAGGAAGCACATAGCGTTCCCGCTTCACTGCAGAATTGAGCTTCTTAAAGTCTGTACAAATACGAATTGATCCATTCTTCTTTAAGACTGGTACCATTGGAGCACACCAATCTGTTGCTTCGGTAATAGGTTCTATTACGCCTGCTTTTTCCATCCGTTGTAGTTCAACCATGACCTTGTCAATAAGAGGTATTGGCACTCTCCTTGCTGTAGGTAAGCTGTATGGCTCAGCATCTTTGCGAATTTTAATGGTAACCGGAGTGCACTTTATGTGTGTAGATAAGTCAAGAGGAACTGCTGCTCCGATTTCATTGATATTTTTCTGCACAAGACCCAGGGCATTAACTACGCCTCTACCCAAAAGACTGTCAGTCTCCTCATTAATAACAAAAAGACGAATTTGAAACTTTTTGTTCTGGAATGTAGCTGGAGCAGTAAATTCTCCCAAGTTCTGTAAGAAACCACCAGGACTTCGCAGAGTTGCAGTAGAATGAGTTAGTTTAGGACTAGGGCTTATCTTGTTATAAGTAGCTCTGGAAATAACACTAACATCAGCACCTGTGTCAATTTTAAAGTTAATTGGTAGATTGTGAATGTTAACTGTCACTCTCCATGGTGGCTCTGCAACTGTTGACAATATTGAGTCAAATGTGTATGACTGGCTAACTGTGTCATGATGCATAATACTGTGAACGTCACGATGTTGCTTTCGCTGACGACACACTGAGATGAAATGACCTAATTTACCACAGTGGCGACACGACTTGCCCTTTGCTGGACAGGCTGTCTTGTAATGGGATTGTCCACAATTTCCACATTTCTTAACAAAGTTGGCTGATTCTCCTTTATGTGAGACGAAAGTATTTCCTGTACTTTCCCTCCTTGCACTTCCTTCTCCCTTCCCACCGATCGATTGTGAATGAGTCTGGCGACGCGGAGCGCCAAACCTGACTGAGTCCGTTGACAAACCTCGCTGGTCCAACAATTGTCCCTTCACCATCTCATAGTGCCTAGCTATTTCAACAGCAGCATCCAAAGTCAGGTCTCTCTGCAGCTGCAGTTTTTGTGAGATCTCCCTATCTGTGAGTCCCAGTACGAGTCGATCTCTGATACTGTCGTTTTTATCAGAGAACTCACAATAGGCTGCTAATTCATACAGTGTTCGTATATATTGTTCTACACTTTCGCCTTCCTTTTGGCTACAGGTGTAAAATTTGGCTCTCTCATGTATGATATTTCGTTTGGGTGTAAAGTAACTATTGAATTTGCTTAGTATTAATTCAAAGTTTTCTTCAGGCCTGGATTGACCAGCCTCGAAAGTAAACGTAGAATACATTTTTTCAGCATCTGCCCCCATTGCATAGATAAGGCTGCTTACTTGTACTGAGCCTTCTTCCTTGCCTAGCTTAGTGGCCATTCTGAATCTTAAGAACCGTTCTCTCCACTCGGGCCACTTCGTAGGCGAACTGAAGTCGAATTGCTCTGGCGGGTGGAATTTAGCCATAATACTTCTGACACCATGTAATGAATTGGTTTGTTAGTGTTTATGAACACACTAGAACAAAAAGCTGTACAGGATTATTTATTTAATAATTACTAGAACAATACGATTAGCCTTCAATCGTGAGGGACAGGAAGTCAACGTGCATCAAAGAAAAACAGGAAAGTGGCACTAAAACCTTGCGTTAAATCTAATTAACGAAATATTCAGTGTCCAACTAACAATACACAAAGTTATCACTACACCTACATTACGTCTGTGTATAGGATAGGGTAGTCTCAGTATACTAAGTATAGTATAGGCATAGTAACTTGTATAACTAAGTATAGCTATAGGCCTACTATAGTTTATAGCAACTATGACTCTAGCATAGCTCTGTCTGCTGCTATTATCAGCTTTAACTTTATATTTATATGGCCTATACAATGACAACACTATGTTAAAATATTATATATTGAACAAATATTGTCTATATTAGGAAAAAAACAACTGGTAAGTTCAAATCAAAGAAATTGACACCAATAACAAGTCAGGAGTTCAAGAACTGTTCTAGTCACCCTGCCCTATTCTTACTATATTAATGTATATTATGGGTAGGCTACATTTTAATAATTCTAACTAATGAAATTGTATATAATCTCTAATCTCTATACTCTAATCTCTATACTCTAACCTCTATACTCTAACCTCTATACTCTAATCTCTATACTCTAATCTCTATACTCTAATCTCTATACTCTAATCTCTATACTCTAATCTCTATACTCTAATCTCTATACTCTAATCTCTATACTCTAATCTCTATACTCTAATCTCTATACTCTAATCTCTATACTCTAATCTCTATACTCTATACTCTAATCTCTATACTCTAATCTCTATACTCTAATCTCTATACTCTAATCTCTATACTCTAATCTCTATACTCTATACTCTAATCTCTATACTCTAACCTCTATACTCTAATCTCTATACTCTAATCTCTATACTCTAATCTCTATACTCTAATCTCTATACTCTAATCTCTATACTCTAATCTCTATACTCTAATCTCTATACTCTAATCTCTATACTCTATACTCTAATCTCTATACTCTATACTCTATACTTCAGACTTAAACTAAAAAACACCAAAGTTTTACAACAACAAAAAAGATCTAGATTAATTAGAGGCTGGGTGGTCTAGGGGCAGTACACTCAGACTGCCATACCAAACCAAAAACTCTTAGTTCAAGTCCTGGTAATGACTAGGATTTTTTCCAGGGGCTGGAAGGTGTGATGGGTAGGCAGGAAATTAGTTCAATTGAGGTAAAGTAAAGCTGGCAGGGCATTGTGATGGCCACACAATTCTTGTGTAGGGCTATGCAATTGCCACAAATACTAGTGAACGCACTTTCACTTGCCTTATAGCCTATAGGTCCTGGCACTTTATTACATAAACATATTAGCAAAGCATGAAAAATTGGTTATAAATATAATTTTCTTATCTTCCAACCTGGTATACAAGGGGCATTTTACTTTATTAGATTAATTACAAAAGTGAGACTCTAATTACCAATTAGAGATTATCTTTTAAATATCAAATGGGGCTGAGTGTCAGCTTGTTCCGCTGGCTTATCAAAGGTCCTGGTCTCAAATCATGATAAGGCTAGTTCCGCTGGCTTATCCAAAGGTCCTGGTCTCAAATCCTGATGAAGGCTAGGCTTTGTTTTCTTGTTTGTAGGGGTGACCCTGTGTTTACATTTCCCACTTTCTCTGATGGGGACCTGATTTAAGTTGGGGTGAAGTAAGGGCGGCTGGACATTGTGCTGGCCACACAAATCCCTAGTATGCTGTTTTGAAGGAAACTGGTAAACGCCAGTTCGCTGGCCCTATTGGAATCAATTTGGTCTGACAGAATTATTTTACTTTACTACTTAAAAAAAAAAATGTAAAGTACAACTATTGTAAGTATAAAAAAAAAAGAAGAAGGAAAGAAATACCAGGTGTTTTATTCATGGGAAACTAATAATTTACCCTGGAAAGAAAGCTAGAAAAATTATAAAAAATTATTGACTTGTAGGTTTTAAATCATTGCTTTATATTTCACTTCACATTTGAAATTTTAAGCCCATAATTCTATTTCTGATTTTCCTTTCCTTTTTGTTATTATTGCTTTCTGGTGTTAATTTAATTTGAGTTTCAAAAGATATTAAGGTCTAGCTTGTGGACTTCATTTTACATTATACTTATACCCTTTCAAAAAATTTAATAGAAATTGGCTTTTTGTGGGTTATAAAAGATTTATTATTAAGCCTTAAGTGTCACAAAAGTTATGATCTGTAGTAATTGAAAACTATATATAATTAAAAAAAACCCATTAAACTTCAAACAGACTTTAATATGGTACTGGTACCTTAAGATAATTTTTTTCTTAATTTAGCTTTATTATTGTCTTCCTAGATTTCCTCCATGGTAATAAAAAAAATTGTTCAACATCCTCTTCCTTGCAGTGCCCTATTTCTACTAGTTTTATTACTGGCATTATTATTCCGGTAATTATTCTGCTTTCTTTAGTTGTAGTTTTTCAATTTGTTTCCTGCTGGTGTAGAGCTTAAGTCTTGAATTCAATGGACTTCTATAAAAGAAATGTAGCAGAGATTGTTGATTACGTGACATCTGAACATTAGCTGCTGCCTGTTTGATTTCCCTCAAAGCAAAAAAAAACTGATTATAATATTTTGCTTGTTGCTGATCTACATTTTTATAGGTTGTTTCTGTTTCCAACTTTTGCTAATATTTTTATTTCTAGCTGATAAGGTAAAGAATTTAGTTTTCATATAAGTTCAATATTAGAGAGTGTATCATAAGTTTTAAGGCATCATTGGAAACCAGTTACTATCTGGAAGTATTTTCTTTGTTATGTTGAAAAACAAAATTTCTTTACCATCTAATTTAGTCAACACAGGCTGCTCCAAGTATTGGCCAAATATCAGCCCGACATTCTGCCAATGTTTAAATCTTGGCCTAAAGTTGGATCAATATTGGGCCAACATAGTGTGCTATTTGGATAATGATTTGAGTTAGCAATCAGATCCAGAAATACTCTTTGACATTATTCAGGCCTAAACAAAAATTCTAGCAATCTCTATGACTTGCAGAGAAGTAGTTAATAGTAAATATCCCAATGGACCAAATTGATCCATGGTGCCTGTGAAGCAGCATTCGCCAGTTTCTGTGGCCACGGTGCACTAGGAGATTATGTGACCAGCACAATGCCCAGCACCAGCACAATGCCCAGCACCAGCACAATGCCCAGCACCAGCACAATGCGCAGCACCAGCACCCTTTACTTTACCCAACTAAAGTCAGATACCCATTAGAGCTGGGTAGACCCAGAGACACTCTCCAGACACTGGAACAAATTCTAGCCTTCACCAGGACTCAAACCTGGGACCTTTGGTACAACAGTTGAAAGGGCTGCTGCTTGGCCATCGTGCCAAAGTAACTAAACATCATTTTGACTGATTAGAACAACACATTAAATATTTTAACATTCAGGTCAAATTTTGGTCATTTAGACATTTTATTAAAATATTTATTTAGCCACCTCATAGATTTCAATTTTGTCTTTGTCAGATTTGTAACAATGGATATGTTTACTGAGAAAGAGGCTTTGAAGTTTTTAAAAGATAATCTTAGAGTCCATGATGTGGAGAAGAGACTATTAACAGATCGCAAGAGACTGTTGGATGATGTTGCCACAAATATGCAAACACAGCTGGTCTTTAATAACATCAGACTTTTAAGTGAACCACTTGAATCACGGTACCGGTATTATTAACCATTTTAGAATCAAGTTTATTATTAACTTCTAAAATATAGAATCAAGGTATTGTTGAAACCTATAGTCAAGGTATTATAATTATAAGATAAACACAAAACCAGTGACATAAAAAAACAGCCTATTGTGTACAATTGAAAAAAAACAATCTATTTTTTTTCAGACACAGACCAAGTTTGGATGAGATTAAATCAGATGTTGAAAATGGTATCGGTGGTCTGTGCTACAATTTAAATTTGGTTGCTTACTATTTAGTCAAAGCCATTGGGTTTGACGCAGTGCTGGCCCATTGTACATGCACAACTTCAGTCAAATTCGCCAATAACCATGTTATTGTTTTGGTGAGAAATGTGGACAATCCTGGCGACACATTTTTACTGGAGGCTGGTTGTGGTTTCCCAACATTTCGAGCGGTAAACTTAGACTTTGAGACAGAATCTCCGATTTATGTTGACTCATTTCTTGAGTACAAGTTCATTAAACATGAAGGTCAAATCTTGCGGATGCATCGAAAGGGGGAACTAATCAAAGGAACAACCAACAGTCCTGATGGGATACATTTTTATCTTGATGGCTGGAGGAGGTTTAACTTTGCTGACCTTCAGAAATGTTTCAATAATATTGATGAGTTCTTTCTACCATTTGATCAGGTAGGAGTTTTCTTTTATATTAACTCATTTTGCTTTTAACCTAGTTTCCTAGTTTTCAAAGTACTAGCCAAAGGGAAGGAACTCTTCATTAAATTTAGTAAATTATGTTTAAATAATCTTTTTAATGACTAAATATTCCCAAAAATTAATAAAAATAGATAAATCCCTTAGCTTTCTGGAAATGTATTCTTTTATACCTAAAAAATGTCGAATTATCGGTAGAATCATTCGCTGAGTGTTGATACCCTAGGATTTGGCTAAATATTTTCATTAGCCCTAGCGACAAAGTCTGATAAAGTATCATAAAGCCCATAAATCGAGTTGCAATGGAAATTCATCTAAGTCTATATCTGAAGTATCCTTATTATTAGAACTGTTGTTATGTGTTATATTTGAAGGTATAGAGCTATTGATTAATAAACTAAAAAATTAAAGGCGAAGGCTATAAAAAAAATATTTCAAGACGATACCCGTACTTTGAAAGGGCATAACAAAAAACGAATTGTAATAGAAACATCTGATATTTTTAACGAAACAGACTATATTCCTTCTTTTTAAAAGCCATGCTTGCAGTAAAAACACCCCTACAGAACGCATGACGAAAAATCAATAAGCGTTGATAGGTTAGTCACACACGTGGCGGCCGCTTTTGGGCGCATTAGTACGGAGGAGGGTATGCCGCATTCAGTCGCAATAGTAGGAAATGAGTTCAGAGTTAATCTGTAAATAGTATAATTCTGAGTGTATGCTTTTCTTTAGCGTTATCTTAATGAAAATACAGTAGATTTGTGTGTAAGCTTGCTAATTATTGATTTGTGTTTCAAATAAGATACTATCAGATTTTGGGACCTAAAAATGATCTGTCCTAGATTGTGGTAAATATAAAAAAAAAATTTACTTTTTTTAAATGCAAATACTTTTTAAAGCAATTAATAGATCTTGACAAAAGTAGGCTAAAAGTATTATTTTGGGTTTGTTTTTTAAAATGTGGTTTTTAAATTGTTTTGGGGGGAAGTGAATAAGAGTTAATACACTTTTGAATGTCAAGTTGACATAATGAATTATTGAAATGGAAATCAATAGAATCTCAAATTAAGACTTTTAATGGGTGTAATTCATAATTAATTCAAAGTTGTGGTCTATTTTCTATTTCATAAGCAATAACTCACATATTTATAGGTTTTAAAAATTATGAGTCATGATTTATAATACATTTTGTAAAATATTTTTGCTTCATAGATTTATAAATTAAAAACATTTGTGATTCCATACTATAAGCCATAAATTTAAAACATGACTTGTTCCATTATCCATGTATTCAAATATTCAGAAAACTATTGGTGCTAAAAAACAAACAAAATGGGTTTATTTGTTTTATCTTATATATTACAGACGCTCCTTCTATGAAGAAGATTATTGCGTCCTGCGCTGTTCCCGTAGTCTGAGTCTAGTCGTGCATTTGTTTTGCACTTATTGGTTGACTCAACTGTTTTAATTTACAGGTTTTTCAGAATCCAACTGCCTCACCGTTTCACGTTTCATTGAGAGTTATTGGTTTCCCTTCTGGTAAAGCTGTGATGATAGTAAATGACAAGATTTTTATTGAAAATGATCAAGGTACTGTGTCCCTTCAATTCTAATTACTGTATATACTCACATATAGATCACACTTTTTAAAAACCGAAAATATATTTAAAAAAATAGGGACGCAACCTATACACTCAATGTAGTTTTTTTAAAGTTCAAAAAACATCACTGTATTGTCATTAAGTTGCAACTATCACCTGCATCGGAATGTAGAATTTCAAGGATTGCTTCGGCCTACATTTTACATTAAGAAAACTTGTATAGGTGCCATGACCTATTTTTTGCTTACAGAGCAAAAAATTGGTCACTTAAAATTAGCATTTAGCACAAAATATAATATCTTTATATAATCAAAATAGTCAAAATGTTTTAGGTTTAAAACCCCCACACCCTTTTCTTTTGAACTTTTTATACCAATTTTGTATTGTTGACACATAGTGTAAGCCTAAGTTGGAGTTCTTTGTATTGATCAAAAATCACATTATGGAAAGAATTGTAAATGTGTAAAAGCTTATCTGAGCATTGTAACAGATTGTTATTGTATTTCCAAGTTAAAATTTAATGCTTTATGAATTATTACTACTTTGGTCTTCTTTCCTCCAGTAATTTAGGATTTATCAATTCTTTAATAAATAATTTAATCAAGTCAATACTTTTGGCAAATTTTCTTGACACACTTGAACAAATAGGAAATAAAGTATGTTACTCTGAGATCAAAGTTTCAATGCCTGAATAAAAAATTTAGTTTTGAATAACTGAATATAGAATTGTTTTTCTCTTGCCTTCTAGGAGAGCTGGATATATCAGTTATAGAAGGAGGAGATGAAGGTATCATTCAAACAGTTCAGAAATATTTTCCTGTCCTTCCAGAAAAGTTGTGTAGAATGGCATTGATCAATTTGAGGAAACTTCAACAGGAAAGGGAGAAAACTCTTTCTGTTAGTTAACATTTGGAATAATTTTGTATTATTTAGTGCTGTTACAAGGGACATAATCATACATAACCTTACAATAAAGTAGAGTTCTGTTCAAATATTATTTTATATTTTATCATAGAATAATATTACACTAGTTTTATATAAAATGTACAAAACATCTGTAATCAAGACAAATTTTCATTTGTTTGGATCAATAAAGAAATCTTACTTTCCACATCAAAACAATCATTCATATTTTTTTTTTAAATGAGTTATCAACAAAATTTTAAAAATTAATAATTAATCTTTTTTTTTCAATTTTGACTTTTGTTTGGTGATACTGATAAATGTTTTTAATTATTGACTTTGTATTAATTGTTTACAGTAATGTATTGATAGATTTGGCTTTTCTTTCATTAGAATTATACAAATAGAAATATTATTTTAAAAAGAACTTAAAAACTAATTATTTCAAGATTTACCTTAGTCAACATTGAACATGCTTTAGACCCTTACTGTCTTACTTGTAGGTTGGGTCAGTTAATGCAACATTTATTTCAAAAGTCTTTTTTAAATCATCAATTAGCTTTGTCTCCTAGCCTAATGTTCTTAGTTGTATGTTAAACGCTCTCTGAGCTTACATTATGTTTGTTGGCAGCGCTATACAAATATTATTATATATTTATTTGACACTTAGAATAAATTGTTGATACTGTGTTGATATTGTTGTGTAAAAGAAAAAAACAATTAATGAATTTTGAAAATGTTCATTGAATGTGTTGTATGTTTTTGTTCATTGTACAATTACAAAGATTTTATGGAAATAATTTTCTTATCCATTACAATGACAAAGATTTTATGGAAATAATTTACTTATCCATTACAATGACAAAGATTTTATGGAAATAATTTTCTTATCCATTACAATTACAGTAAAAAAAATGTGTTAAAGACAATATTGGACGGCACTTAGTAAAGCAAGAATATATATCTATAATTACCGGTATAAAAAGACATTTGTTCATTGTAGTTTATGAAATGTTTATCTGTAGCTTATATTTATACAGGCCTATTTAATTAATCTCCAGGTTTATTGAACATGACCTTATTATCTCATATCTTACTTTAGTGATCACTTATTGACATGAGGTTTCCCAAGCCTAGTGATTAGCGTCTTCGACTGCCATGCGTGCGACGTGGGTTTGATGCCCCGCTATAGCTCTATTTTTTCTATTTTTAAAAAAAAATTCCATTAATATTTTCTTTTAAAGGATGTAAGGACTTGAAACTTTCCTAAAATGTTTTTAGTAAATAAAATCTAATAAATTAATGATATTTTTGACACTTGTGAAAGGGAATTTAGCTTGTTATAAATAAAAACATAAATACACAAAAAGATATAAATTAAAACAAATTCAGAAAAGAGGTGTGAGGTTCATTACTAGTGAATATTCACAACTGACATGAGTAACACCAATAGTAGGCAAAGAGTAAAGTGGTAATCCTAAGACATGAAATTCTAATTTAGTAATATATAACACACAAAAACAATCTGTTACAATGCTCAGATAAACATAAGGACAAAAACACTTTCCTTATCCCTTATGGGAGAACAAATGCATACAAGTACTCTTTTTCCTGACTGGCATTTGGGCATGGAATGGGTTGCCTGAACAAACCAGCAGCTAACAACATATTTAACAAATTAATTATGACTTTAACCACAGCTAAGCATAGGACGAAATAATCTTTTCCTCTAGGAGAGCTGGTGATATCAGTTATAGAAGGAGGAGTTGAAGGTATCATCCAAACATTTCAGAAATATTTTCCTGTCCTTATAGAAAAGTTGTGTATTATTTAGTGCTTTTTCAACTCTTGCATTCCATTGGCAATAGCCAATGCTTCACTAACCATATAGACTTCAATGATCTTTTCAAAGGTTTTACCCTCAATTTAATTTCAATTTAAAAACTGTAATGAATCCAACATGTTTGTGTTAAAAATAAGTTTATTGAAAAACTATTCTTTTTTATTCCATTCAATCAATTCAATGTCAAATAATTCAAATTATGTTTATTTTTTACGTTGACAATAAAAAAAATTTATGGATAAATAACGATTATTTTTTATAATGTAGAGATTTACAGATAAAAACAAATCTAGGAAGGCACTTTATTACATAAACATATTAGCAAAGCATGAAAAATTGGTTATAAATATAAACAATATCAAAAAGCAATATGGAATATAAACCATGTAAATACAACAATGTAAAAAGTAACACAGAAAAATCCATAATGAAAGACATTTAAATATAAATCTTGATAAGTACATGTCATGAGAAACAAAGTCTTGATAAGTACATGTCATGAGAAACAAAGTCTTGATAAGTACATGTCATGAGAAACAAAGTCTTGATAAGTACATGTCATGGGAAACAAAGTCTTGATAAGTACATGTCATGGGAAACAAAGTCTTGAGAAAGAAAGGTGGGATAATGTGCTCCAGTGGCAGTGTGTTTGCCATCTGATGTTCTTAAGTTTGAATACTGTGGGAATGTCCCAGAATCTGAGCACTTCCCATATTTCCAAATGGTTTGTTCTAAAGTAAGGATAGCATGATCTGCATTATCTTGTTGGTGAAAGTAAAAATGTCAAGACATTGATCTTGGTCACACAATACTTTTTAACCCCTTAAATACTGTGGAAGTCACATAAACATCATCATTTATATGGTACACTTAAATACCTAAATGTAAAGTCAGCAAAAATATTTATATTAAAAACCTGATATGGTTAAAGGGTTAAAAGGCCAAAGAGACTGAAATATTCTATTTCACAAACTCTAAGGATCAAAATTATTCAAGTGGAAGTACTTATATATTTACACATTTATAATTTTTTTTATTTAAAACTAAAACAACTCCACAATTTTTACTTATGCTAGAGATCTTACAAATGTGCCTTGTTTTTTTTAAATATTATTTAAAACCTAGATCATGGGTTTATCAATATGATTGTTTAACAATAGAGCGTTTTCAGTAGGCGGAGCTTAAGTTTTTTTGTGTACATTTAGTGACGTATTTGTGTAAATATAGAACCCACTTGAGGTACAAACATAACGTGGTGAAAGTAAATTACTTCTTTATCATGCAAAATTAACATCTGAATATTGGCTATCCTACTCAAAAATAAGGAGGTAAATAGTAGTACTGTAGATTAATTGATTAATGTGATTAGGCTAGGGCCGGCTAGACCTATTTACACTTTCAATTTCACTTTATAGGCCTACACTTTTAATGTTTCGTAGGCTAGGCTACGATGTCAAGTGATAGTGTTGATGAACAGGCTATCTAGTCAAGTCACTATTAGGCTCACATCGTCTATGATCTATGTCTAGGATAATAATAAAATAGCCTATTTTATTTAACATACATAATACAGCTTAAATCTTAACAAGACTTAAAACACAACACATCATTTAAAAAAAGCTCGAGCCTATACTATATGGAACTTTATTAATACAGCGGCCATATTTAATTGTACACCATTACTCAAAGTAAACACAAATCACGTGCTTTTTGTCACGGGATTGCAAACGCCCTATACCTTATTATAATACCAAAGTGATACAGAGCTATTTAATAAATGAAATCAGAATTTTATGTAAACAAAAGATTTGAGTTTGGAAAAAACTTCTCTACACTTAGCTGTGTCTTTTTAACATCAAAGAAATCTGGCAGGGCATAAAGTATTAGCAGGACATAAAGTTTCAGCAGGACATAAAGTTTCAGCAGGACATAAAGTTGCAGCAGGGCATAAAGTTGCAGCAGGACATAAAGTTGCAGCAGGACATAAAGTTGCTGTGTTCTCCTAGGACAGAGATAGAAGAAATCTGGCAGGACATGAGTTGCAGCAGGCCATAAAGTTGTGTTCTCCTGGGACAGAGATTGAAGAAGATGGTTGGGCTTTAGTATTTTACTTTTAGACCAGAATTTCCCCAACTGCAAATTCTCAACCTGGTATCAGAAAAAAATTAAAATTTATGGGTCGACAAATATGTTAGTTTTTAGTATTGTTCCAAATTCTACAACGGAAACATGTGACTAAATTATGCCAAGCCATGGAATCATTAAATCCATTTTTAAACTATTATTTACCGGTATATCTATGTTAACATACTAATATTTGAAACACTGTTTCCTAAATTTGCTTACAGCAGGAGTTGGCAACCTTTTGATAATTTTGTGCCAATGTAGAATTTTAATTCCTTCAGCGTGCCAACAGACAAAAATGTACTTTGCTATAGCACTCAATTTCTTGTATAAAAGACTTAAGTTGCTTATTTTTTGGGTCCTACACGTGCCATTGACAGTTGCTCTGCATGCCAAGTCTGGCACACATGTCCTAGGTTGGCGACCTCTGGCTTAGTGTTGTATTCTTTTTACTTTACAACTAACAGTTTTATTTTTTTATATAGACCAGTGATACTTAATTCTGAACAGTAAATGATTCTGATATAGTTTTAGTTTTGTAGTGTAGAATTAGCAGATGGTGAAATGGTTAGTGTTAGAAAACTTTTGGATGTCTGCCAACTCAACAGATATATGCTTTAACTTTAAATATATCAAAGGTTTGGAGACATCAAAGTTTATCTATGTATAAAACTGATTTGGATGGATCAAACAGCCCATTGGTCCACACTACACTGCCGTCTGCTTGTGTCTCAATCATGTCTGTGTGGAATGTCATGCCAGAATCTTTGTCACAAATCTGAAAAAAACAAAACAAAAATGGCATAAAAAATTTATTTATTTCATTGAAAGCTGGATCAGGTTTTTTTAAAATCTCAATTTTGTTAACACTAGAAGATAAAGTAATATGAGTAAAGACACTTTAATGGCACCTGAAAAATTCTGAGCATTTCTAGCAAAGCAGAGAATAAAAACTGTATTTGTTCCGTCTGCAAGGCTACAGAGAAAACTTGAGAGTTATGTCCCTTGAATATAAACTGTATAATTTTGTTGCTGTTGTGAATCTGCCACTTCATCAAATCACACCATGTAAACTTGCAACAGTTGGATTCTGTCAACAAAATAAATAAACAAGAAATATAAAAATGTTACAAAGATGTCCATTAAAATGTGCACACTAAAATGTACTCAATAGAAGGTTGTTGACTTATAAAGTTCTTGCTGTTAACAGATTCAAATATACTTAAGCAGACATGCCTACCCCTAAGGACTAAAAAGAGGAACAATCTTGATGAAAAAGAGGATTTTTCATCAAAAAAGCGGAACACTCTTTTTCTGACAATCTTTTATAACAAAAAAAAAAAAAAAAAAAAAAAAAAAAAAAAAAAAAAAAAAAAAAAAAAAAAAGCTAAAATCTAGGCCTATTATTAGATTTAAAATGTAGGTAGGCTTACGTTTCACAGACAATTCGCAATGGATCTAGGTCTAGTTGGCCTACAAAGAACATTAAATTCACATTTGCTGAATAAACTCCTCTGAATATTCCATCCAATAACACTGAATTAGTTTTTTTACAATTTGAACAAGTCATATTTAAACTTTCTGAGCCAGGACGTTTTGACATTTTCACAATCTTAGCAATACAGTAAAGGAAAAGAATATTAATTGCCAAACACGAGTAATACCGCAAAAAACGGTAGAAAAGCCCACAATATCTCTTTTAATAAACGCAGAAAACCCAAGTAATGATAATTATAGCATTGCGACTTTTTTGTGCCTTTGTTTTATCAACCTAGACAGGGACTATATTTCAACCCATGAAAAACCCAAACTTTCCAATTTGGCGTAACAAAACTAGTAAAAAGCGTAACGGCGTAACAAAGTGTGTTTTTTAATCAAAAAGCGGAACAAATACGCCAAAAGCGGAACGGTAGGCATGTCTGCTTAAGGAAACCAAATGGAACATTAAAGTATTTAAAGTACACTTAAATACTATGTCAAAAAAATTTATAGGCTGGTGAACTCTAATGTGACATATAAATCTATTCAGTATAAATGACATCTGTCTGTCCTTTCTTCAGGCTTTCTTCTTCAGGCTCTCTTCTTCGGGCTCTCTCCTCTGTTATTTGTGTGCCCAGCTGTGCAGTAGATCGTGCAGCCCTTTCTGAGTTAATGTGTGCCGGGGCCAGGTCTCTTCTGCATGCAGCTCTGGACTGCAGGTAAGGTTGGCCCCTGCCAGCTCTTCATACAGCAGGGCAATAGTGCTTTATATTCAGAGCTCATTTTGCTATTCCACCTCAGGCGCCTCTCAGAGTCAGGATTGAGTTTATACTCATCATTCAATATAATAATAATGGCTCCTTCTGTCTCGAGAGACAATGAATGCGCCCCTCTACAACTTCAATGGCTACTTTTGCAAATTTGGCAGTGGCTGAACAGTACATATTCAAAACATAACAGTAAATAATGTGACAAATATTTTGGATGGTCAATGTGAAGAACACAGGGCGGTGGCTGAACAGTACATATTCAAAACATAACAGTAAATAATGTGACAAATATTTTGGATGGTCAATGTAAAGAACACAGGGCGGTGGCTGAACAGTACATATTCAAAACATAACAGTAAATAATGTGACAAATATTTTGGATGGTCAATGTGAAGAACACAGGGCGGTGGCTGAACAGTACATATTCAAAACATAACAGTAAATAATGTGACAAATATTTTGGATGGTCAATGTGAAGAACACAGGGCGGTGGCTGAACAGTACATATTCAAAACATAACAGTAAATAATGTGACAAATATTTTGGATGGTCAATGTAAAGAACACAGGGCGGTGGCTGAACAGTACATATTCAAAACATAACAGTAAATAATGTGACAAATATTTTGGATGGTCAATGTGAAGAACACAGGCTAAAAAATTAGTTTAACACATCAATACTAGATTAGACTCCCAGTCCTGTATCTCTGATGAAAAAAAAAACTTAAATATAAGATTTGGTTTTGGGCCCCAGAGCTTTCTTCCACAGATGGCAGCTTGAGGCAGACCAGGTTTCAGGTTTCACTGTGGAGTGGACACTGTTGTAGGATGTGCTCTTAATTTTGGAGTCCAGTTCCATATGACCGCTCTGGGGTGTGGCTTACTCCCTTGCAATGACCACATCACTAGAACACAGAGACTTGCAATGATCACATCGCTAGAACACAGAGACTTGCAATGACCACATCATTAGAACACAGAGACTTGCAATGACCACATCATTAGAACACAGAGACTTGCAATGACCACATCATTAGAACACAGAGACTTGCAATGATCACATCATTAGAACACAGAGACTTGCAATGACCACATCATTAGAACACAGAGACTTGCAATGATCACATAACTAAAACACAGAGACTTGCAATGACCACATCATTAGAACACAGAGACTTGCAATGATCACATCACTAGAACACAGAGACTTGCAATGATCACATCATTAGAACACAGAGACTTGCAATGACCACATCATTAGAACACAGAGACTTGCAATGATCACATAACTAAAACACAGAGACTTGCAATGACCACATCATTAGAACACAGAGACTTGCAATGACCACATCATTAGAACACAGAGACTTGCAATGACCACATCATTAGAACACAGAGACTTGCAATGACCACATCATTAGAACACAGAGACTTGCAATGACCACATCATTAGAACACAGAGACTTGCAATGACCACATCATTAGAACACAGAGACTTGCAATGACCACATCACTAGAACACAGAGACTTGCAGGCAACAACAAGGTGAGGGAGACAGATAAAGATGAGAGAATAACATCACGGAATGGAGAGGAGTAAGGCAGTTCATAAAAGTGAGAGGAACAGAAGAGGAGAGTGTTCATGTCATCTATGCTGCCCCAATGGACTAAAGGACCCTTCCTCCCCCTCCCCTAGCTACGCCACTGGACATGTATGATCTAAAAAAAACGAATTTATTTACTTTTAAAAACATCCAAACAATATAAATAAGTTATTTATAGTTTATTATCTTACCAAGAGACAGCTGTGATCCATAGACAGACAATGCAACGTCCACTTTGGCTGGACAAGAAAACTGAAAACAGCAATGCAGAATGGTAAACTATCACAAAGATAATTACATCAACATTGAATGTTGTAGTGAGGAATACATTTGGTAGGAATAATGACCACAGTTACTACTTGTAGATTTAGTGGTAGGAATAATGACCACAGTTACTACTTGTAGATTTAGTGGAAGGAATAATGACCACAGTTACTACTTGTAGATTTAGTGGTAGGAATAATGACCACAGTTACTACTTGTAGATTTAGTGGTAGGAATAATGACCACAGTTACTACTTGTAGATTTAGTGGTAGGAATAATGACCACAGTTACTACTTGTAGATTTAGTGGAAGGAATAATGACCACAGTTACTACTTGTAGATTTAGTGGTAGGAATAATGACCACAGTTACTACTTGTAGATTTAGTGGTAGGAATAATGACCACAGTTACTACTTGTAGATTTAGTGGTAGGAACAATGACCACAGTTACTACTTGTATATTTAGTGGTAGGAATAATGACCACAGTTACTACTTGTAGATTTAGTGGTAGGAATAATGAGCACAGTTACTACTTGTAGATTTAGTGGTAGGAATAATGACCATAGTTACTACTTGTAGATTTAGTGGTAGGAATAATGAGCACAGTTACTACTTGTAGATTTAGTGGAAGGAATAATGACCACAGTTACTACTTGTAGATTTAGTGGTAGGAATAATGACCACAGTTACTACTTGTAGATTTAGTGGTAGGAATAATGACCACAGTTACTACTTGTAGATTTAGTGGTAGGAACAATGACCACAGTTACTACTTGTAGATTTAGTGGTAGGAATAATGACCACAGTTACTACTTGTAGATTTAGTGGTAGGAATAATGACCACAGTTACTACTTGTAGATTTAGTGGTAGGAATAATGACCACAGTTACTACTTGTAGATTTAGTGGTAGGAATAATGACCACAGTTACTACTTGTAGATTTAGTGGTAGGAATAATGACCACAGTTACTACTTGTAGATTTAGTGGAAGGAATAATGACCACAGTTACTACTTGTAGATTTAGTGGTAGGAATAATGACCACAGTTACTACTTGTAGATTTAGTGGTAGGAATAATGACCACAGTTACTACTTGTAGATTTAGTGGAAGGAATAATGACCACAGTTACTACTTGTAGATTTAGTGGTAGGAATAATGACCACAGTTACTACTTGTAGATTTAGTGGTAGGAATAATGACCACAGTTACTACTTGTAGATTTAGTGGTAGGAATAATGACCACAGTTACTACTTGTAGATTTAGTGGTAGGAATAATGACCACAGTTACTACTTGTAGATTTAGTGGTAGGAATAATGACCACAGTTACTACTTGTAGATTTAGTGGTAGGAACAATGACCACAGTTACTACTTGTAGATTTAGTGGTAGGAATAATGACCACAGTTACTACTTGTAGATTTAGTGGTAGGAATAATGACCACAGTTACTACTTGTAGATTTAGTGGTAGGAATAATGACCATAGTTACTACTTGTAGATTTAGTGGTAGGAATAATGACCACAGTTACTACTTGTAGATTTAGTGGTAGGAATAATGACCACAGTTACTACTTGTAGATTTAGTGGTAGGAATAATGACCACAGTTACTACTTGTAGATTTAGTGGTAGGAATAATGACCACAGTTACTACTTATAGATTTAGTGGTAGGAATAATGACCACAGTTACTACTTGTAGATTTAGTGGTAGGAATAATGACCACAGTTACTACTTGTAGATTTAGTGGTAGGAATAATGACCACAGTTACTACTTGTAGATTTAGTGGTAGGAATAATGACCACAGTTACTACTTGTAGATTTAGTGGTAGGAATAATGACCACAGTTACTACTTGTAGATTTAGTGGTAGGAATAATGACCACAGTTACTACTTGTAGATTTAGTGGTAGGAATAATGACCACAGTTACTACTTGTAGATTTAGTGGTAGGAATAATGACCACAGTTACTACTTGTAGATTTAGTGGTAGGAATAATGACCACAGTTACTACTTGTAGATTTAGTGGTAGGAATAATGACCACAGTTACTACTTGTAGATTTAGTGGTAGGAATAATGACCACAGTTACTACTTGTAGATTTAGTGGTAGGAATAATGACCACAGTTACTACTTGTAGATTTAGTGGTAGGAATAATGACCACAGTTACTACTTGTAGATTTAGTGGTAGGAATAATGACCACAGTTACTACTTGTAGATTTAGTGGTAGGAATAATGACCACAGTTACTACTTGTAGATTTAGTGGTAGGAATAATGACCACAGTTACTACTTGTAGATTTAGTGGTAGGAATAATGACCACAGTTACTACTTGTAGATTTAGTGGTTGGAATAATGACCACAGTTACTACTTGTAGATTTAGTGGTTCACTTGTAATGTAAAAATATTATTACTTATATTTACTAAAACTCATGAATAGATTAATTGCCACAATGAAGAATAATTCTGTGAAATAAAACAAATGAAAGTCTCAATAAGTAAAGCTAAATGTAACAAAGCTAAACTTACGTACCAAAGATTGCATGTTGGGTGTGGATTCCATCACATCACAAAACTTACATACCAAAGATTGCATGTTGGGTGTGAATTCCATCACATCACAAAACTTACATACCAAAGATTGCATGTTGGGTGTGAATTCCATCACATCACAAAACTTACATACCAAAGATTGCATGTTGGGCGTAGATTCCATCACGTCACATCCGGAAATTAACACAGAGTTATACAATGGAAGACTCTGGCACAGTGTGACGTACTGGCCGTCTGCTGGGAAATCTGGGTCAAGGCAATCTGAAGAACAATTGTGGTCCAAGTTAGAGAAGAATGTTTTGATGGGTCGGACATAACAGAATACATAACTTGGTTTTATTGTTCTAGAAAAATCAAATAAATAGATATAATAATATTGTTGAAATACTAATGTTAATACTAATATTCTGTTTTTGACTTGACTAATGTTAATTTATATAGGTTAGGCCTGTCACTATAAAGATGGTATTTTAGAGTTGACTGTGTATAACACATTTAGGAACATGGTATTTTAGAGTTGACTGTGTATAACACATTTAGGAACATGGTATTTTAGAGTTGACTGTGTATAACACATTTAGGAACATGGTATTTTAGAGTTGACTGTGTATAACACATTTAGGAACATGGTATTTTAGAGTTGACTGTGTATAACACATTTAGGAACATGGTATTTTAGAGTTGACTGTGTATAACACATTTAGGAACATGGTATTTTAGAGTTGACTGTGTATAACACATTTAGGAACATGGTATTTTAGAGTTGACTGTGTATAACACATTTAGGAACATGGTATTTTAGAGTTGACTGTGTATAACACATTGAGGAACATGGTATTTTAGAGTTGACTGTGTATCAGGGCTGTATAGTCGGCGGTAAAACTCACAACTTCGTTATTGTGAAAGACAGTAGGCAGCTTTAAATTAAAACTCAACTGCTTGAAGCATCTGCTAAATTTGATCAAAGGGTCGGTGAAGCAGCGTTCACCAGTTTCTGTGGCCACAGTGTACTAGGAGATTGTGTGGCCAGCACTATGCACAGCCGCCTTTACTTTACCCCAACTAATGTCAGGTACCCATCAGAGCTGGATAGACTCTGGGAGTCCTGGGAACAAATCCTAGCCAGCACCAGGATTTGAATTCAGGACCCTCGGGCCACCATGCCCCATACTAAATGTTTCATAACTTGTACAGAAAGCCTGTTTTTTATGTTTTTATGTATTGTAATCAAAAGTTCAATTTTTTTACATAAAACACAAAAACATTTTCTACCTGAAAGTCTTTCTGCTTGTTCTTTGCTTGGCTTCAGTTTTCCTACAGACAAAAATGTTCTTTAAGGTTCAGAATAACAATTTTTTTATTATACTAATAGCTATCTCTTAACTTATTCACTCTGTTATCACAAAGAAGATTATTACGGCTTGTCTACAAAAAATATAGTATCATGCATTTAGATCCTGATGGCAAAATTTTAGTCACAAAGTGTGTGCACATGCAATTGTCTAAGAATCTTTTTTTCTTAAATTAAAGGATTTTGTTTTTAGCGTTTGTTAGAAAAAGTTTTTAAATATCTCAAAGAATGATGGTAGCGGATGAAACTGTGAAAACTTTATAACAAACATAACACATGGAGTAAATACACATTCTAAGTCTAAATTAAAGGTCAAATAAATGACTAAATACTAGATCAAATGTAAACTTTAAATACTATATCAAATGTTAAGTCTAAATACTAGATCAAATGTAAAGTCGTAACACTAAATCACTAAATCAAATGTCAAATGTAAAGTCTATATACTAGATTTAATGTTAAGTCTAAATACTAGATTTAATGTTAAGTCTAAATACTAGATTTAATGTTAAGTCAATACTTGATCTAATGTACATAGTATAGCTGTGTTTAAAAAAATAAGTTGTATATAAACCTGTGTTGACATCATGATGTGCTTGAAAGAAAATTAAATTTGTTGCAATAGGATCTTTATGCATGAGTTGTTTTTCTGCTTTAGTGTCAAAACACCATTTCTGCAGGGATAAATCTGGAACACAAAATTAAAAATGAGTTTCCAAGAAATTACAGTAAAGCCTTTTGACAATGAATTACAGTAAAGCTATTTGACAATGAATTACAGTTTAGCTATTTGACAATGAATTACAGTAAAGCTATTTGACAATGAATTACAGTAAAGCTATTTTTGAAAATGAATTACGGTAAAGCTATTTGACAATGAATTACAGTTTAGCTATTTGACAATGAATTACAGTAAAGCTATTTGACAATGAATTACAGTAAAGCTATTTGACAATGAATTACAGTAAAGCTATTTGACAATGAATTACAGTAAAGCTATTTGACAATGAATTACAGTAAAGCTATTTGACAATGAATTACAGTAAAACTATTTGACAATGAATTACAGTAAAACTATTTGATTTTGGTCTTTTGTAGGATTACTACATAAAACTTTAATGCTATACTATTTAGTATACTATATATATAGGCTATAGTAACAATAAAAACCCAGACTAAACACTTCTAAAAATTATCCAAATAGAAACATTAACAAATTATGAAACCCATCAAAGAAAAGTTGATTAAGAATTAAAAAACTATAAACAAATCTCAATTAAAATACAATTTAAGAATACAGCAATGTAAAAAGATTTAAAAACTAAACAGCTAAGAAACGCAATCAAAGACTCAAAGAGCAGACAATACAAATGTCTGACATTGAAATTACCATAATGTTCTTTGAGAATAACATCCCCTTTCTTGAAGCATCTAATTGGAGTTACTAGCCCTTGACACAGTATAAAGTGTTGTAAACTCTCTTTCTTTAAGCCTGTGAAATTAAAAACAATATTTAAAATTTAAAACAATATCCGTATTCTTAGTTGTATGTTAAACGCGCTCTGAGTTTACATTATGTTTGTACAATTGGCAGTGCTATACAAATATTATTATTATTTAATGAACATTTGGATGAACAGTTCAGTTGTTTTTTTTACATTGAAATATTTCAGTAAGCTTTCTAAATTTTATATTTATCTTTATTTACATTAATTTATAAAAGGGCTTAAAACTGGCTGATTACTATAGAGAGTTGCAATTGAATTCATTAAAGACCCCAAAATATCACTTAATCCTAAGCCTGCCATTCAAATATAGTATGATATACAACCACCCTGGACATTTGGGGAAATCAATTTTAATTCTGGTCTAAAAGAAAGGAATTGTATTAGCACATTTCTTCTGCCCATATAACCCATCACCACTGATTCACTCTATCACCACTGATTCACTCCATCACCACTGAATCACTCCATCACCACTGATTCACTCCATCACCACTGATTCACTCCATCACCACTGATTCACTCCATCACCACTGATTCACTCCATCACCACTGAGTAACTCCATCACAACTGAATCACTCCATCACCACTGATTCACTCCATCACCACTGATTCACTCCATCACCACTGATTCACTCCATCACCACTGATTCACTCCATCACCACTGAATCATTCCATCACCACTGATTCACTCCATCACCACTGAATCACTCCATCACCACTGATTCACCCCATCACCACTGATTCACCCCATCACCACTGAATCACCCTATCACCACTGAATCACTCTATCACCACTGAATCACTCTATCACCACTGAATCACTCTATCACCACTGATTCACTCCATCACCACTGATTCACTCCATCACCACTGATTCACTCCATCACCACTGATTCACTCCATCACCACTGATTCACTCCATCACCACTGATTCACTCCATCACCACTGATTCACTCCATCACCACTGATTCACTCCATCACCACTGATTCGCTCCATCACCACTGATTCACTCCATCACCACTGATTCACTATCTCTCAATCTTGATAGAAAAAGTTTATCTACTTTACAAAAAAAATGTGTTTCCTCATATTTCTTCAATTTAAACAATGCATTTATTTCTTTGTGAATTCTGACATGTTCAGCTTACAACATAATCAAAGAAAACATATTTGTGTATTCTATACCCAGAGCTTCAGTGACTTTGGTTAAAACATCACAACAAAGGATTCCATCATTCTGTTGCCTTACAGTGATCTGCACAAATAAATAAAAAGACATTATTTACAAGATTTTGTTATTAATATTTTTTTTAAGTTAAAAATATTTGCTTGTAAAGTTAGGCCAACTTGACGACTGAAATTATTGATCGATATTTAAGTACAGTGGTACCTGGGGCTACAAACTTAATTTGTTCCAGAACTCAGTTCGTAACCCAAAACATTTAAATGAATGAATTAGAGAGATACTGTTTCAAGATGAAAGAATTGCTCTTTTATACTAAAATTCAGTCGTTTACCAGACAAAAGACAAAGAAATTAAGAGAAAGAAAACAACAACAAAAATGAAATATAAAATTTAAAAAATCTTTAGTCTATCTTTCTTACTGAGAAAACAATTTTTGGAAATTGGCCACTTTCTTTGCTAATCTATCTTTCTTACTGAGAAAACAATTTTTGGAAATTGGCCACTTTCTTTGCTAATCTATCTTTCTTACTAAGAATACAATCTTTGGAAATTGGCCACTTTCTTTGCTAATCTATCTTTCTTACTAAGAAAACATACTTTGGAAATTGGCCACTTTCTTTGCTAATCTATCTTTCTTACTAAGAAAACAATCTTTGGAAATTGGCCACTTTCTTTGCTAATCTATCTTTCTTACTAAGAAAACAATCTTTGGAAATTGGCCACTTTCTTTGCTAATCTATCTTTCTTACTAAGAAAACAATCTTTTGAAATTGGCCACTTTCTTTGCTAATCTATCTTTCTTACTAAGAAAACAATCTTTTGAAATTGGCCACTTTCTTTGCTAATCTATCTTTCTTACTAAGAAAACAATCTTTTGAAATTGGCCACTTTCTTTGCTAATCTATCTTTCTTACTAAGAAAACAATCTTTTGAAATTGGCCACTTTCTTTGCTAATCTATCTTTCTTACTAAGAAAACAATCTTTGGAAATTGGCCACTTTCTTTGCTAATCTATCTTTCTTACTAAGAAAACAATCTTTTGAAATTGGCCACTTTCTTTGCTAATCTATCTTTCTTACTAAGAAAACAATCTTTTGAAATTGGCCACTTTCTTTGCTAATCTATATCATTTATTTCAAGAGTATCTTTTCACTGTTCCTTGGCAGCTGACTGGAAATCTTTCTGCACCAAGAAATTTGTCATTTCTTTTGCTGGAGAATATTTCTAAGTTGACCATCACATTATCATTCATCAGGTTTACTGCCCTGTTAGCAATACATTTGTTTAGACGACAGTTCACAATGAAGTTTTAACGTCTGCCCACTTGCTGCCAATTTTTAAAATTCTGGCAGTTTGAACTGTCCGTGACTCCTAATCATCATCTGACAACTGCTCCTCCTTTAATGTCTTGTAAGCATTCATTTGTCTCCAGTGTTAAATCTTGTTACTCTCGGCTTTGTTCGTAGCCCGAGACAAATAATTTTCAAAGTTGTTGTTCGTATCCAGAATCGTTCATGACGTGAGGCGTTTTTAACCAATGGTGTCACTGTATCTTAATAAAACTAACCTAAATAAGTTAAAATAATTATTTTACCTTTTTTCCAGGTGCAGTACTGTCAAATGTTTTGATGGTTAGTTGAACTAGATTGTCTAGCTCCATGCCACTCAAGTCCATGTTATGGTCTCATTTGGTCAGTGTGGTAGTGTAGGCCTATTCTAAAATAAAATATTCTTTATGTTACAAGAACTTCCAGGCATTCATTGTTATCTTCTTTCATCTTAAATGTTGCAGGCACACCTTTTAAACAGTAAATTATTGCATCCTACGCTATCATGTAGTTGTGCATTTTGATTAGTGTTTTAAATGATGTAAAGTTGTGGGATTTCCTGGCTTATTCAGTTAACCCATTACATGTCTGTGTGCCAATGAGAGAAGTTATGTGTTTGTTATTGCATATATGGGATAAGAAAAAAGTGTCTAAGTAATTGTAATATACCATATATACTCGCGTATAAGTTTATATTTTTTTCTCTTATATATGTTGTCATTGACCCCCGCATAAGTCGCACCCTGACTTCGCGGGTTACACTGCCTTTATACTTTTCAAAAATGCATACCTTTTAAACATAAAAGTTACTAAATATTCAACCTAATTTGGAAACTTTCCTTAAAAATGGTTTCAATCATGCATAAGGCAAACATAATCAAATAAAGGCAGGGCTTCATTTATTTTAAACAACAGATGAATAGGCCTACAGACATTAGTGATATGGGAAAGTAAAGTACCTGTTTCTTCATCAAAGTCCCTTATTTGTCCATTTCAATTTCAGTTCTATAAAGATAGTAATACTGTAACAGTGCAGTGTAATACTTACACCTACGACTAGTACGATGAAAGTTTTCTAAATGTAAAATGTAGGTCTACGCATATCTTAGTGACATAAGACTCATATATAAGTCGTAACTCATAAGTCATAAATAAGTCCTAAGTTATGTGACAGTTATAAATGTCTACTCTTATAACTTATGTCACTTATGTCTATAGTCACAGTGACTATACTATTATAGGCCTACTACTATTATTATTAATACTATTATACTATAGTCATAGACTCATACTCATAGACTCATAGTCATAGGCGACATAGGCATACTGAGATACTGCGGCATAGTGCCGCATAGGCGCCATAGCCATAGGCCATAGGCGCCCATAGGCCATAGCCATAGTATAGGGCCATTCATAGGCCATACTGGCCATAGCGGCCATAGTCATAATAGCATTCAGCATAGGCCTACATTCATTCAACATTGCCTACAAAAGAAAATACTTGTCCATGTTACAGACGCTCCTTCTATACAATTCATTATTGCGTAAAGTTGTTGTTAAAGTTTAAACATACATACAGTACATGTGTTTCTTAATTACTACAAAATAGAATAATAATTAAAGGCTAACCCGGATTTGATTTTCTCTGAATTATTGTTCAACTAATATAACTATTACCGGGTTTCTCTCTGTAAAGATTTGTTTACTAAAATTTTATAAAACAGAAACTTCACAACAGAAAAAAAATTATAGGGAGCTGTGCTAAATATTTCTACAAATATTATAGAAATAAAATAAAAGTTTGTTATTCTAAATTAAAAGCTAAAGTAAATTATTTTTTTTAACTTATCTCTTTACTATTTAGTTTATACAGTTTAAAAATTATTTACCTATTGCCTATTGTGGAAAAATATTTCACGTTTTTGCATTTTCAAATAATTATTAAAAACTTACCAAAACAATGCGAAAAGAATAGCGGCAAATATTACGGACATGATAGGCAAAGCAGCATTTTAAATTATCATTATCCTCCAGATATTGTTATCATTACAAACTTTTCCAAGCTTAAATTAATTTCTCTAAGAAACTTTGCAGAGCCACATCATATGTTAATATAAAACTTTACTGATAAAGGGAATTAAAAATGTCCTATGATGTTAGTGACTTGTTTATTTTTAATTCTGGAACTCGACAACAAAGTGCGGAAAGGGTAAAAAATAATTTTTTTTTTTTTTAGGTCTAGACTAGATCTAGGTCTAGAATCTAGACTAGATCATCTAGATCTAGGCTACTTTATAATGACTATCTAATAGAATAGAAGGCCTACAACCCTATAACCATAAATTAAATAGAAACAAAACTATTGCGTAGGACGCAATAATCTTCTCTATGGAAGGAGCGTCTGTAATGTATAAATAAAAACTTAAATAAGACATTATAAGCCTTTATCTAAGCTAATATAACTATAACTTATACTTATAAGATGATAAGATTTATATAAGTATATAAGACTTGTGAACTTTGTCAAAACTTTAAATATATACTTCTTCTAATTGACTAATTGAATTGAAGTAATTTAATGGTCAATTCAATTAATTGACTACTAAGAGTTCTAAGACTATATTATATGCCTACCTACAACTAAAGACTAATGACTAATTAATAGTGATAGTGGTAAAGTATAGTAAATAAAGTATTATTACACTGTATTACTGTATTACACAGTATACAGTGTCAGTTATTATTTTTATGTTTAAAGATCTCCATAAAAAGCCTTTGTTTAAGAATGTTTCTTTTTTATTGCCTTTAATAGTCTTGTAGTGGTTTATTAATTTAATTAATTTTAATAAATGACTTAAGTAGACTTTTAACTTTAAACAAGTCTGTATTATATTTTAAATGCCTATATAATTGTTTATAATAGTAATAGTACTGTAGTAATAATAAAGCAGCATTTGTTTTATTTTAGCTGACACCACACAAGTTGTCAGTCATGGCATTAGTTTATGAATATCATCAACTGTGTAGCCAACAAGAAAAACTGGATGCCAGCATTGATCAGCCTCGCATTCTTTCAGACAGGGATAAAAGAGAGTTTATGATTCTATTACTGGACTTACTGCAGGTACATTTATATTTTGCTTGACTTACTGCAGGTACATTTATATTTTGCTTGACTTACTGCAGGTACATTTATATTTTGCTTGACTTACTGCAGGTACATTTATATTTTGCTTGACTTACTGCAGGTACATTTATAATTTGCTTGACTTACTGCAGGTACATTTATATTTTGCTTGACTTACTGCAGGTACATTTATATTTTGCTTGACTTACTGCAGGTACATTTATATTTTGCTTGACTTACTGCAGGTACATTTATATTTTGCTTGACTTACTGCAGGTACATTTATATTTTGCTTGACTTACTGCAGGTACATTTATATTTTGCTTGACTTACTGCAGGTACATTTATATTTTGCTTGACTTACTGCAGGTACATTTATATTTTGCTTGACTTACTGCAGATACATTTATATTTTGCTTGACTTACTGCAGGTACATTTATATTTTGCTTGACTTACTGCAGGTACATTTATATTTTGCTTGACTTACTGCAGGTACATTTATATTTTGCTTGACTTACTGCAGGTACATTCATATTTTGCTTGACTTACTGCAGGTACATTTATATTTTGCTTGACTTACTGCAGGTACATTTATATTTTGCTTGACTTACTGCAGGTACATTTATATTTTGCTTGACTTACTGCAGGTACATTTATATTTTGCTTGACTTACTGCAGGTACATTTATATTTTGCTTGACTTACTGCAGGTACATTTATAATTTGCTTGACTTACTGCAGGTACATTTATATTTTGCTTGACTTACTGCAGGTACATTTATATTTTGCTTGACTTACTGCAGGTACATTTATATTTTGCTTGACTTACTGCAGGTACATTTATATTTTGCTTGACTTACTGCAGGTACATTTATATTTTGCTTGACTTACTGCAGGTACATTTATATTTTGCTTGACTTACTGCAGGTACATTTATATTTTGCTTGACTTACTGCAGGTACATTTATATTTTGCTTGACTTACTGCAGATACATTTATATTTTGCTTGACTTACTGCAGGTACATTTATATTTTGCTTGACTTACTGCAGGTACATTTATATTTTGCTTGACTTACTGCAGGTACATTTATATTTTGCTTGACTTACTGCAGGTACATTCATATTTTGCTTGACTTACTGCAGGTACATTTATATTTTGCTTGACTTACTGCAGGTACATTTATATTTTGCTTGACTTACTGCAGGTACATTTATATTTTGCTTGACTTACTGCAGGTACATTTATATTTTGCTTGACTTACTGCAGGTACATTTATATTTTGCTTGACTTACTGCAGGTACATTTATATTTTGCTTGACTTACTGCAGGTACATTTATATTTTGCTTGACTTACTGCAGGTACATTTATATTTTGCTTGACTTACTGCAGGTACATTTATATTTTGCTTGACTTACTGCAGGTACATTTATATTTTGCTTGACTTACTGCAGGTACATTTATATTTTGCTTGACTTACTGCAGGTACATTTATATTTTGCTTGACTTACTGCAGGTACATTTATATTTTGCTTGACTTACTGCAGGTACATTTATATTTTGCTTGACTTACTGCAGGTACATTTATATTTTGCTTGACTTACTGCAGGTACATTTATATTTTGCTTGACTTACTGCAGGTACATTTATATTTTGCTTGACTTACTGCAGGTACATTTATATTTTGCTTGACTTACTGCAGGTACATTTATATTTTGCTTGACTTACTGCAGGTACATTTATATTTTGCTTGACTTACTGCAGGTACATTTATATTTTGCTTGACTTACTGCAGGTACATTTATATTTTGCTTGACTTACTGCAGGTACATTTATATTTTGCTTGACTTACTGCAGGTACATTTATATTTTGCTTGACTTACTGCAGGTACATTTATATTTTGCTTGACTTACTGCAGGTACATTTATATTTTGCTTGACTTACTGCAGGTACATTTATATTTTGCTTGACTTACTGCAGGTACATTTATATTTTGCTTGACTTACTGCAGGTACATTTATATTTTGCTTGACTTACTGCAGGTACATTTATATTTTGCTTGACTTACTGCAGGTACATTTATATTTTGCTTGACTTACTGCAGGTACATTTATATTCTGCTTGACTTACTGCAGGTACATTTATATTTTGCTTGACTTACTGCAGGTACATTTATATTTTGCTTGACTTACTGCAGGTACATTTATATTTTGCTTGACTTACTGCAGGTACATTTATATTTTGCTTGACTTACTGCAGGTACATTTATATTTTGCTTGACTTACTACAGGTACATTTATATTTTGCTTGACTTAATGTCGAAGTTGAAATTTTATTTTCCCAAAGTATTTAAATTTGAATATTTAATGTTAGTTTTAAGAATTCGGGGAAAATATTCTTAAGCAACTTAATGTCCCATCAAAAGAGCCAAACAGGGTTCTTACATTTAATATTTAAACGCAATTTACGTTTTTCTTATATTTCCGTTTTGTTTATTTCTATAAAAAAAAATTATTATAAAATTTCATTGCACAAACACCATAGATTTATCAGTTTCTGTATTTACAATTGTTCAGATTAGAAACAATTTATTTTGTGATGTCATTTCAGAGTCCTGATGTTGATTTGAAAAATTTAAGGAGCCAGATTGATCATGTCATAAAGCCAGTAATTTTAGAAGCCGTGTATGAGCTGTAAGTAATTTTAGAAGCCGTGTATGAGCTGTAAGTAATTTTAGAAGCCGTGTATGAGCTGTAAGTAATTTTAGAAGCCGTGTATGAGCTGTAAGTAATTTTAGAAGCCGTGTATGAGCTGTAAGTAATTTTAGAAGCCATGTAAGAGCTACAAGTAAATTTAGAAGCAGTGTAAGAGCTATAAAAGTAATTTTAGAAGCTGTGTATGAGCTGTAAGTTTACAATATACACACATTCAGTACCAAAACATATTACATTACAAAAATTAACTTAATTTTGTTTGAATTTATGTATACCCAGCACTGTTAGTTTTACCATCAGTGTTAGATATACCCAGCACTGTTAGATTTACCATTAGTGTTAGATATACCCAGCACCAGACATGCCTACCGTTCCGCTTTTGGCGTATTTGTTCCGCTTTTTGATTAAAAAACACACTTTGTTACGCCGTTACGCTTTTTACTAGTTTTGTTACGCCAAATTGGAAAGTTTGGGTTTTTCATGGGTTGAAATATAGTCCGTGTCTAGGTTGATAAAACAAAGGCACAAAAAAGTCGCAATGCTATAATTATCATTACTTGGGTTTTCTGGGTTTATTAAAAGAGATATTGTGGGCTTTTCTAACGTTTTTTGCGGTATTACTCGTGTTTGGCAATTAATATTCTTTTCCTTTACTGTATTGCCAAGATTGTGAAAATGTCAAAACGTCCTGGCTCAGAAAGTTTGAATATGACTTGTTCAAATTGTAAAAAAACAAATTCAGTGTTATTGGAAGGAATATTCAGAGGAGTTTATTCAGCAAATGTGAATTTAATGTTCTTTGTAGGCCAACTAGACCTAGATCCATTGCGAATTGTCTGTGAAACGTAAGCCTACCTACATTTTAAATCTAATAATAGGCCTAGATCTAGATTTTTTTTTTTTTGTTATAAAAGATTGTCAGAAAAAGAGTGTTCCGCTTTTTTGATGAAAAATCCTCTTTTTCATCAAGATTGTTCCTCTTTTTAGTCCTTAGGGGTAGGCATGTCTGCAGCACTGTTAGATTTACTATCAAAGTTAGTTATACCCAGCACTGTTAGATTTACCATCAAAGTTAGATATACCCAGCACTGTTAGATTTACCATCAAAGTTAGATATACCCAGCACTTTTAAATTTACCCAGCACTGTTAGATATACCCAGCACTGTTAGATATACCCAGCACTGTTAGATATACCCAGCACTGTTAGATATACCCAGCACTGTTAGATATACCCAGCACTGTTAGATTTACCATCAGTGTTAGATATACCCAGCACTGTTAGATATACCCAGCACTGTTAGATTTACCCAGCACTGTTAGATTTACCAGCACTGTTAGATTTACCATCAGTGTTAGATATACCCAGCACTGTTAGATTTTCCATCAGTGTTGATATACCCAGCACTGTTAGATTTACCATCAGTGTTAGATATACCCAGCACTGTTAGATTTACCATCAGTGTTAGATATACCCAGCACTGTTAGATTTACCATCAAAGTTAGATTTACCATCAGTGTTAGATATACCCAGCACTGTTAGATTTACCCAGCACTGTTAGATTTACCAGCACTGTTAGATTTACCATCAGTGTTAGATATACCCAGCACTGTTAGATTTTCCATCAGTGTTAGATATACCCAGCACTGTTAGATTTTCCATCAGTGTTAGATATACCCAGCACTGTTAGATTTACCATCAGTGTTAGATATACCCAGCACTGTTAGATTTACCATCAAAGTTAGATTTACCATCAAAGTTAGATATACCCAGCACTGTTAGATTTACCACCAGTGTTAGATATACCCAGCACTGTTAGATTTACCAGCACTGTTAGATATACCCAGCACTGTTAGTTTTACCATCAGTGTTAGATATACCCAGCACTGTTAGTTTTACCAGCACTGTTAGATATACCCAGCACTGTTAGTTTTACCATCAGTGTTAGATATACCCAGCACTGTTAGTTTTACCAGCACTGTTAGATATACCCAGCACTGTTAGTTTCACAGTTGTTGTCAGAAATACAAATCTGGGTGTTGTGTTTCTGAATTAATATTTCTTTTTATGACTGATTGTCATAATGACTTGTTTGCTGTGTTTAAAGCTTGCGTTCTGTTGCAACTGAAGGAGTGAAGGCCTTCAATGATTTCTTTGAGAATGTCTCCACGTTGTTGTCCAATGAAAAAGAAGGACTGATTCGCAGAGAGAGTGTCATAGGTATGTATTGTAGAAATCTGTATTACATTTGGCTAACTCTTCTATCTTTGAACACGGTTAGAGAAGTTACGGGTAAAGGGCTGTAGTGATAATGTCTGTGGGTATTTCTACTGGTTAAGGGGCTGTGGTGATAATGTCTGTGTGTATTTCTACTGGTTAAGGGGCTGTAGTGATAATGTCTGTGGGTATTTCTACTGGTTAAGGGGCTGTAGTGATAATGTCTGTGTGTATTTCTACTGGTTAAGGGGCTGTAGTGATAATGTCTGTGTGTATTTCTACTGGTTAAGGGGCTGTAGTGATAATGTCTGTGTGTATTTCTACTGGTTAAGGGCTGTATTGATAATGTCTGTGGGTATTTCTAATGGTTAAGGGGCTGTATTGATAATGTCTGTGGGTATTTCTACTGGTTAAGGGGCTGTAGTGATAATGTCTGTGTGTATTTCTACTGGTTAAGGGGCTGTAGTGATAATGTCTGTGTGTATTTCTACTGGTTAAGGGGCTGTAGTGATAATGTCTGTGTGTATTTCTACTGGTTAAGGGCTGTATTGATAATGTCTGTGGGTATTTCTAATGGTTAAGGGGCTGTATTGATAATGTCTGTGGGTATTTCTACTGGTTAAGGGGCTGTAGTGATAATGTCTGTGTGTATTTCTACTGGTTAAGGGCTGTATTGATAATGTCTGTGGGTATTTCTAATGGTTAAGGGGCTGTATTGATAATGTCTGTGGGTATTTCTAATGGTTAAGGGGCTGTATTGATAATGTCTGTGGGTATTTCTACTGGTTAAGGGGCTGTAGTGATAATGTCTGTGTGTATTTCTACTGGTTAAGGGCTGTATTGATAATGTCTGTGGGTATTTCTAATGGTTAAGGGGCTGTAGTGATAATGTCTGTGGGTATTTCTACTGGTTAAGGGGCTGTAGTGATAATGTCTGTGTGTATTTCTACTGGTTAAGGGCTGTATTGATAATGTCTGTGGGTATTTCTAATGGTTAAGGGGCTGTATTGATAATGTCTGTGGGTATTTCTAATGGTTAAGGGCTGTAGTGATAATGTCTGTGGGTATTTCTACTGGTTAAGGGCTGTAGTGATAATGTCTGTGGATATTTCTACTGAGTGACATTTATTGCTTTAGGAATCTACATTAGAAGAATGGAATTGGCCTACAATGAAATGTCTTTCAGTCAAATAGTGGACATGTATGTAAGTAGAAATATCTCACTGGTATATTGTCTGTAATTTAACTAATATAGTTTTTATATACTACATTGTGTTCAACTTAAAGGATGTAATTTCATGTTATATTTATTTCATGTTATATGTTATTATATCTATAAGTTAGTTCGTATTACTAAGTCAATTAAAAAGGCATGAAATAATGTTGTGTTTGTTGAAAATATTTTATAATAAAAACCTACAGCTTAGTTTTACAATATATTTGTATGTTTTTGTTAAACAGAATAAAGTAAAGCGCTACTATGAAGCTGGGTTTCCAGAAAGTAAAGAAGACACTGAGAAGATCTCATTCAGAAAGTCTAGTTTAATTGGTTACATGGAGACTGGGCTCAACATGTCGTCACTGGAAGAGCATTCAACTTTAGAGTCATCAAGTGCAAAGTATGAGATAGATAAGTGTAATGTAAAGGCTAGTTAGGGTTTCCAAACAGCTGGGTAAAAAGACATGTCCTTTTTAAAGTTCTCTGTCCTCCAACTGGCAGACAATGGTAAAAGTCTTTCAAATGTCCAGAATTTGTAATATTTTATGTTTTGTAGGCCTACAGTTTAAAAAATAATATGAACGTGCATAGAATACAATTAATAAATAAATAAGTGATCATTTGTGGAAGAAAAGTGTGAACATTTTTTTAAAGATTCTTGCGTGAGTTGTAAAGTTTATTTTTCACAGTTGCCTTCTGAGAGTTACTCAAAGTAGGTGAATTATTCTTCTAGGTGAATTATTCTTGTAGGGGAATTATTCTTGTAGGGGAATTATTCTTGTAGGCAATTAAAAAAAGATATTTTTTTCAACTGATTTTTCAAAAATATGCACTAAATTCGCTAAAATTTGGTAAATCTTTGTCACGCGGAAGTTTAGCTCCCCCTGGTATTTGGTAAATATTTGTCACGCGAAAGTTCAGCCCCCCCTGGTATTTGGTAAATCTTTGTCACGCGGAAGTCTAGCCCCCCCTGGTATTTGGTAAATATTTGTCACGCGAAAGTTCAGCCCCCCCCGGAAAAATTTCTGGCTTCGCCCCTGCTTGTAGGTGAATTATTCTTGTAGGTGAATTATTCTTGTAGGTGAATTATTCTTGTAGGTGAATTTTTCTTGTAGGTGAATTATTCTTGTAGGTGAATTATTCTTGATGGGGAATTATTCTTGTAGGTGAATTATTCTTGTAGGTGAATTATTCTTGTAGGGGAATTATTCTTGTAGGTGAATTATTATTTTGTATCTCTGGACACAGCAGGAATGTATAGAGTATGCTAACATTGATTAATGGACAAAAGAAAGGAACAGACTCAGTTGACTCTGTAGTTGGCATCATTATCACAAAGTACATATTTTATAAATCTCACAGGGGGAAAGTTTTATTCTTATGTGATTGCTAATGAAAATCTGCTGTGAAAAGTTCATCTGAGAAATATGTTGTTTAACTAATAGATATGATAATGTATTAATTGTAGAACCAACAGTTTTGTTTTCAAAATTTTAATATTTTTTGGGGCATTTTGAATTACAGTAAAAAAAATATAATAGAAATATTTTGCTCAAAAGGACATTTTCTTAGTCAGTTAACCAATAGTCACTATTTGGTAGCTTCAAGATTCAAATGAAACACTCAATATGTCCTACTTTGTCCTTCATTTTGTCTCTCCATGTCCTCCATATATCTGGCAACCCTAAGCCGAGCTAATACCTATGTATCTGGCAACCCTAAGCAGAGCTAATACAGTCAATAGATAATACAAACTTGACTAGATACAGAAGTTCTTCTCTGCTGTACTGAATTTGTCATCCAACTAAATTCGTGTCCCCAGTTTTTTTTCCAAGAAGCAGGCAGAGTATTTCCTGGCTAATGAAGCCTTAATGATAAGTCACGATGAAGTGAAAGCCCTGGCACCAGATGAGCTACAACACAGACTCTGCAGCATCTTGTCAGATAATCCAGACTTGGCTGAAGCTGTGAGTTCTTAACATTATCTTCTGATGGTAGTATATATCTTATCAGATTTTTTTTCTTGTGGTGGAATCAGTGCGCAAAGCCAGGAGACAGAGTGTAGGGGAGGTAAGGGGGGGGGGGGGCGCTAAACACCCCTGAAATTTCTGAAACATTAAAAAAAAACACTATTAAATGTGTAAACAATTTTGAAAATATTTGTCATGCAAAATTTCAGCCCCCTGGGTAGAATATGTTATTATCTTATGTTCTAATGGTAGAGTATATTTTGATCTTATGTTTTTATGCTTGAGTATTCAGAGATGTGGCAGGTTTCACGATAAGGATTTTAGGAGCTCCCATTTTTTTTATAGATTTTTTGAAAAAAATAATGTTAAGCTTAGTATAGTAATATATGTCATTTTAAAACGTAAACGCAGAGAATTCCAAATATGACACTTATAATGTTTTCTGATATTCCAATATTTTATAATTAATCATTAAAAAATTGGGAAAATCCCTCTATCAAGAAGTTCCCAAGGCTACAAAATGAGTTAGACTAAACATCATCAAAATAGCATTAAAACACATAATATTGTTGAAATGGATACTTTTATGACAAATAAACTCACAAAATGTAAAAATATCAGTGTTTGTGTTGGGTTTTATTTATTTTTTTTACAATAAAACGTGATTTCGCACTCAGGCGTCTGAAAGTCTAGAACTACTGAAGTCGCCGCCATACTGTAAAAATGGCTGCAATCGTGGACGTAAACAAAACGTGTGTGTTAAAAGCGAAATAAAGGATTTTTTACGTTTAAACCACAGTAGTTTGCGTAAATTTAGGTTAAAACTATAAATAATAGTATTTTGTTGCCGTAGATAGTACACAAATAGTCGGAAATATAAAAATAAATGTGCAAATAGTGTTTTAGAAAATATTTTTTCGACATCGATCAAACGTTTCAAAAAACTTACATTATCCACCGAATGGAGTTTAAAAAAATTATTTTAAAATCCTCTTTTTACAATCTCAAAAAGTGCATCAAATGGAATTTTTAAGTTATCCGATTGGATTTACATTCTAAAATTTGCACTTTTGCATTTAAATTGACTGTAATCTCTAATTTTGTTTTGACAGCGAACGTTATATTTCTTAGTCAGACGCCTTTTTTGTACCAATCGATTTTCATTTATTTATTAATAATAAGAATTCTTCAGCTAAATATTTAAAACAAACATTGTTTTTTATGAAAAGATATATGTTTCTGGTTAAAATTAAAAAAGATTTACAAAATTTCATAGATAAATCTTATTTTAGATCTAGTTTTAGACTTAGTCCCGGCGGCAGAAAAAAAACACACCGATAGGCCGTAAAATTAGGGCTTTTTAAAACACATATTTTTCAAAAGATAAACATTTTTTTGCGCTTTTATTGGTGGCCCAGTGAAAATTAACATATTTATGAATGTTAAACATTTTAAATTTTTTTTTTATTTTGGCTTTATTTATTCCTGGTAAGTGATTTTCAAATGTATACAAAAAATCGGGAAATGGGCTCTGTGTATTATGTAACGTTTGAGGGTGTTTAAATTAATATAAACAACACAATAACATAATTAAAACATACAATGCTGATGCAGCTGATACTTTATGGACATGTAAACACATACAAGTAAAAAAATAACATTTCGTATCATCAATTTTAATTTTTTAAATAAACAATAAATCTCCATTATTTGGTGGCCATTTTGTGAAACCTGCCATGTGACTTCAAGCTTTGACTTTCCTGCCGCCAACAGCGTTACTGTTTTAGATAGGTCTAATTCTTTAAGAGTTCTTGTCTTTTTGTTTAATGTGTAAACTTCAAGAAGAAGCAAAGAGTGAAGTCTACATAGGCCCAAATACATGACACTGACCAGGAAAGAAGAAAAACCAGGTTAAGATTCAAAATGTGTGTCAAGATAACCTGTGTCAAGATAACCTGTGTCAAGATAACCTGTGTCAAGATAACCTGAGTCAAGATAACCTGTGTCAAGATAACCTGTGTCAAGATAACCTGTTCCTACATACCTTTGTTACCAGGCCTTTACATCTAGAATGGTTATGAAATTAGAATTTTTTCCACACAGTACCACACTCATTTAAGTTCTCAAATTGAACAAGTTACTTGAAAGTTATGTTTAATATTTTGTATAAATGATTTTATTAACATTCCGAAACTGAATACCCATATTTAAATAGTTTGTATGTTTGACCTACAGTTAAATTTTGTTGGTCTTTAAATCTGATTGTTTAATCATTAAATTCATTTCCTGTTCTATTCACATACATTCATTTTGTGTTTCAATTTTTTACTATAGCACTTCCTGAGTTACATCAACAGCTTGAGAGTAAAGGAATACTGCACAGCGGTGCACAGCCTGTACCATTACTTTGATAGGAAAGCCAGCATGCCTGTAGAAGGTGGACAGAGTAAGAAGAGGGGACTCCTGGATGAGGTGGCCATGAGATATGCAGCTTTAAATCTGGCATCTCTGCAGTTTAGATTTGGCAATCAGTAAATATACAGCATATTTCTCATCTTCTGATAGGACTACGGTTTAGATTTGGCTATCAATAAATATACATCTTTCTCTACTTCTGATTGGACTAAAGTTAAGATTTGGCAATCGGTAAATATACAACATATTTCTCTACTTCTGATTGGACTACAGTTTAGATTTCGCAATCAGTAAATATACAACATATTTCTCTACTTCTGATAGGACTAAAGTTTAGATTTGGCAATCAGTAAATATACAACATATTTCTCTACTTCTGATACGACTACAGTTTAGATTTGGCAATCAGTAAATATAAAACATCTTTCTCTACTTCTGATAGGATTTCAACATTGCAAATATTCCTTTGATAGTTGTAACATCTGCCTTACTGTGCAGACTTAAGAACAAATTATTTTGAAATTAAATTTTCTACATATACATGTAAAACTAAAGAGCTGAAAGGTTAATTAACCAATGACATTTACAGATTAAGACTTAACAGATAAATGCTCAAATACTCAATGTCATTAACAGATTAAACCTAAACAGATGTATTGAGTCTGATTCCTCTAGCATGATCTTGTGTAAAAAAAAAAAACTTTATGGGTTAAGGAACATTATTATAGAAATATTTTATTAAATTGTGCTTAGTTTTTACATTAAAGACTTTACTACTTGTTCTAAAGACATAAGAAAAATGTTTTTTTTATTATTAGTTTTAAAATGTAATGGCATATTATTTGACAATTAGAGTTCCTAAATCAACTTGTAGTTGTATGTTGTAGTTGTATGTTGTAGTTGTATGCTATAGTTGTATGTTGTAGTTGTAAGTTGTAGTTGTAAGCTGTAGTTGTATGTTGTAGTTGTAAGCTGTAGTTGTATGCTGCAGTTGTAAGCTGTGTTTGAATGTTTTTATTCAAGTGAGGAATGCAGAGCAGCTTTAAGAGAAGCTATCAGAATGGCCCAGGAAAGTAATGATCAAGTTTGTCTTCAGCATGCACTGGTGAGTTTTCTTTTATCTGAATGTAACACTTGAATTGAGAT
The DNA here is from genome assembly GCA_949126835.1 of Anisus vortex. Classification (NCBI taxonomy): domain Eukaryota; kingdom Metazoa; phylum Mollusca; class Gastropoda; family Planorbidae; genus Anisus; species Anisus vortex. Next base: position 497,098 of record OX421501.1, read on the forward strand.
GTTTGTATCTTTTGTGGTTTAAAAATAAATCATTTTAGACATCTGATACTGATTGTAAAACCGATAATTGGTTTTTGGAAAATTCTCTCCCTTCCCCCTAGATGTCAAATGCGATGAAAGCCAAAATGGCATTGTTTACACCTTATCCAGGGAAATGACTTTTCCTTTTTTCATAGAAATTCCTGTTGTTGCTTTTTTTCAATGTTTAGACCTTTTCACTCAAATGTTTCTTTTTTCCACCAAATGCATTAAAAAAAACTCACATCATTATATAGGTCTAGCTCTGAGTTCTTGTTTTTTTTAATGATTAAAGTTAGATAATAATGAATGAGTAGGGCCTACATAAGTACATAGTTGGACACATATATTATATATATCTATCTATTTTTTTATATATATATATATACTGGTAATAGCCTCTGGGGAAACCACAGGGGGTAAAGAATTTTGTTTTATATGTTTTTATTATTTTTAGAAGTCGGTAAACAGGAGCTGGAAGTAAAGTTGGCCTAAGTCATGGTTTTAAATTTAAGAACTGACGATTCTAATTGGTGTTATTTACATTTCTATCAAATTACTAAGATAAATAAAACATAAACATGGTTTCATTTAACTTGTCATTTTTCACTGTAATAAATTCAGATGAAACTTTTTCTTAAAAGCAATATTAAGTGTAATCTCTTGTTCACCATGAGTAGGGCCTAGTAATCACTGTTGAGTGTTATTTTCTACATGTTTGGGGGGAAAAAAGCGACAAAAGTTGACCATAAATGAAAACTTTGACATGATCGAATGTCTGTTATACAAATTTTTAAATTGCTATCACAAAAGCAGAATTATTGGAAATTGTTGACGTCAAAGATTATAGGGTAGTGAGTGTACCTGATATTCGTTAGGGAAAAGTAAAGGAGATTGGGCGTTGTGGGCTTTTTGCTGATAATACAATATCCTAGTATGCCGTGGCCACAGAAACTTGTGAACACTGCTTTGCGGTGCCTATGGATCAAATTGGTCTAACGGGGATAGTTTACTTATACTCGCGTCAGGCCAGTCATTGTAATCATAGGAAAATGTGGGGGGGGGGGAGGGGGAGCAAGACTAATATATAGGCTAAAATGTGTACATGAACAACAATATTCATTTTTATACCAAGTTATTATTGTTCTTAAACTGTTGTGTTTCCTTTTTAAATGTTTTAAATATCTGTACTATTCATCCAATAAACACCACTTTTTTTTTTCAAAATCAATTTTTGTTCCATATTGGAAAGTGGGGTTAGGGTAGGCCTATAATAAGTTGACAATTCTAAAGACAGTTATAAAGCTGTTATATTATTACTCTTTCTAAATACTTGTGTATATACTTTGTTATACAAAAGTAGAAAACCTAAATATTTTCAGGTTTTAATTTCTGAACAGAAATTTCAAAGAATGGTCAAAGTTTATGGAGAAAAAATTGGGTGAAAGGAAAAATTAGAAATTGACTATATAAAGACCATCATGTATTAATAATATAGGCTTAGTTTTATATTTGCTAAATTGATAGATACAAGAATAAAAGAGAGGATAAAGTATAGAGTTAGGGATCAAACTTAAGCGATTTTATTAATAGATGTTTGAAATTTTCTAAAAAAAGTATGTTTTGTTTTTACTTGCATATAAGTTTGTATGTTTGCCTGTGTGTGTGTATGTATAAGTGAGGCAGACAGACAGAAAGGAAGAGGATTGATTTAGGCAGAGACCTATTTAGAACGCTAAGGTTGAATGTCATCTGTTATAAATTTTTCAAAGCTGGATTTACATACTCATTAGACCTAATTGCTATGCAATTAAAAAAAAAAATTAAGCAGCAATAGCCAAATTTAGGGGCCTTATACAAAAAAGTGTAGACATACACATATAAGCCCTCGGGGTATTTAATATTGTTCGAATATTTTCAAAGACTGTAAAAAGATCGACCGCTTGCTTTGATATTTCTGCTATTTGATGACTCGTAAACTTCTGTTACGGAATTTACAATCACAAACATTTATTATGTCGCTTTGATTTTATGAATGGAAAACTATAAACTATACTTATCCCGGTTGCCAGTTATTATAAGATTAGAACTCTAATAAATAAAGATTAAAATTGAAAGTTGCGTACCGGTACAGCTGAAGTTATTTGGAGTACGTGTTATTTGATGCGCACCGAAAACACGATTCTTGAGTTCTAAAAAAGCGCAAGCGGTCCTCTTATTAAAGTCTTTCATATTACGTCATCTGTCTATACTCTCAAAACCAAGTCGCTAAGCAGACAGACTGATTTCATTGGGCTATTATTATTATTATATTGATATGATGTATAATTTTAGGGTTGTGTCGATGAACTATTCGCAAAAAGAAAAATATTTTTCTCATGGTCTGGTCACATCCCTGCTTATTAGAATTGATGGATTTATTTTAAAAAAATATATAACTAGTGTTTTCTGGACATTAATTGATGTGCCTTAATCCAACACAAGATCCTTGAAAAAAAACTTTCTATTAGAACCAATAAAATCATGGGTGACTTTTGACAAAAGATTGCATTCCAACAATACCAGCCATTTCTTTCCAACAAAACCAGCCATTGCTTTCCAACAAAACCAGCCATTGCTTTCCAACAAAACCAGCCATTGCTTTCCAACAAAACCAGCCATTGCTTTCCAACAAAACCAGCCATTGCTTTCCAACAATACCAGCCATTGCTTTCCAACAATACCAGCCATTGCTTTCCAACAAAACCAGCCATTGCTTTCCAACAAAACCAGCCATTGCTTTCCAACAAAACCAGCCATTGCTTTCCAACAAAACCAGCCATTGCTTTCCAACAAAACCAGCCATTGCTTTCCAACAAAACCAGCCATTGCTTTCCAACAAAACCAGCCATTGCTTTCCAACAAAACCAGCCATTGCTTTCCAACAAAACCAGCCATTGCTTTCCAACAATACCAGCCATTGCTTTCCAACAAAACCAGCCATTGCTTTCAGAACTGATATTTTCAGGCCATCCTTTAACCATTAAATGCCCAGGATAATGAGATAAAACTCTCTGTATCTTCCTGATGTTAGGCAAAAAATCCTACAGGCTAAAAAAAGACAAATCATACAAAAATTAAACTACTCTGCTTAAATGGGTATCAATTACATAAAAAAATGTTTATCTTGTACCAAAATGAAATATCTGTTTATTTAATATCAAATATTTATGTGTTCATTTGTGTGGTCTATGCAGAATGTAAATGAAACCATGAAAAAAATCAGACCCGATTCAGTCTAGCGGCTAGTCCTAGCGATTAAACAATTATTGCTGCATTTACACAGTAATATATTTCTCCAATATTCGTTTTAGTTCTTTTATTATTTTTTTTTATAGAAATATTAATGTTACGGTTATATAAAAAAGGATGATTGATAATTGGACCTACAAGTCCTACAATATAAAAAAATCAATTAGAAATAGTCTATATCCATATATTTCTTTTCTGTAAAAAGAAACAGGAAGTAGAACATTTTTACTTTATTATATTCCTGTTTAACATTGTAATCTAAATTTTTATGGTCTAAAACAGTGTTGTTGTTTTTTACTTTGGGTATGTAGCGGGCAATACAGGACAAAACGCTAGCGAGCAATGCATTGGGATACAGGAAGTTAGATAGAAACCAGCTGGCTGTATTCTAATAACATAGATAGAAACCAGCTGGCTGTATTCTAATAACATAGATAGAAACCAGCTGGCTGTATTCTAATAACATAGATAGAAACCAGCTGGCTGTATTCTAATAACATATTGTGTTTCCACAGGTCTGGTTAAATTTACTTGGAGAGAATCATACAGGAGTCACACAGCTGGAGAGATCAATCAAGAAAACTATTGACTTGTCTTTGCCTGTAAGTAGCCACTATTGACTTGTCATTGGTCTGTAAGTAGCCACTATTGACTTGTCATTGGTCTGTAAGTAGCCACTATTGACTTGTCATTGCCTGTAAGTAGCCACTATTGACTTGTCATTGCCTGTAAGTAGCCACTATTGACTTGTCATTGCCTGTAAGTAGCCACTATTGACTTGTCATTGGTCTGTAAGTAGCCACTATTGACTTGTCATTGGTCTGTAAGTAGCCACTATTTACTTGTCATTGCCTGTAAGTAGCCACTATTGACTTGTCATTGCCTGTAAGTAGCCACTATTGACTTGTCATTGCCTGTAAGTAGCATTGGAATTCACAGGCATTTAATAGTCTTTTCCAACTCTTTCACCTTCTACTTACTTCTAGACATGCACACCCTAGAACGGAGGTCGGCAACCTTTTGATAATAGTGTGCCAAGGCAGGATTTCTAATTCAGTCAGCGTGCCAACAGCTTAAAAGTCATTATGCTCTAGTACTCAAATTCTTGTAGAAGATACGTGGGTCGCCTTTTTTTTGGGAGGTCTTCCGCATGCCATTGAAAGTTGCTCTGCGTGCCAAGTCTGGCACGCATGCCGTAGGTTGCCAACCCCTGCCCTAGAACTCTTAGACTCGTGGGTCTTTAGAAAATAACAGCAATAAGGTTTCATTGAAAGAGTTGAACCACACAACGCATTGGTCCAATCAGAACACCTCATGCTAATGTAGAGTTTATACTGCATCAGTATGTCATACCATGTCTCTGACCTGGGGCTTTTTCAAGGATTTACACAACATTATAAAACTGTGTGTGTGCAATAGTAGCCCAGCAACTTTCAAGGATTCAACAAAACAAATTGATATTATATAAATGTTCAACACAAAGTACTTTGCCTTTTTCTCCATTATTGTTTTGGTTTGTACAAGCAAGTGAGCATTGAATTGTTCAGTTTACATCTATGTAAAATAACAAACGCATGCTCTGTGATAGTACTGGACTTATTATGTTACTTCAACTATAGTCTCAATAAACCATGACAAGATAGATAATGACATAATAAAAAGATCATGAAATTATACAAATGATTACTTGATGTTCTGAACTGATATTAATGATTAGTCTAGTGTTTGTTTTCTACACAGAAACTTGCTGTGCTGGGTTTATATTTATGATTAGTCTAGGGTTTATTTTCTACCCAGAAACACAGCTGGGTTTATATTTATGATTAGTCTAGTGTTTTTTTTCTACCCAGAAACTTGCTGTGCTGGGTTTATATTTATGATTAGTCTAGTGTTTATTTTCTACCCAGAAACTTGCTGTGCTGGGTTTATATTGGATCAGCAAGGGACTAGGAACAGGAAGTGAAACACCTGCAAGGTGAGTATAGACCAGAACATTGTATAGCCTTGGCAAGGATAGCCAGGGTTTCTTGGCAAGTCTGAAAGTAGCTGCAAAACAACGGACTGATTCTTAGAGTCACTAAATGTAAAGTGTTTACCGAATAGTTTCACAGGCAGAAACTGTTTACCTAATAGTTTCACTGGCAGAAACTGTAAAAGGAAAACACTTTTTGTCAATTTAATTATCGTTTAATTATAGAGAAAGAGGTTAAAATGCGTATTAAGACCCTGTAGAATCTTCGATGATAGTTTTCTTTGTAAAGTCCCCACCTCCTTAAAGTGAGTTCAGTTGGAAAGTTTGTAGAGTGAAGTCGCTATATTAATACTTGTACATTATATGCCATTTTATTGAAACTTATGTTACCATCAGTTGATGCGTTTATTGATCGTTTATATTGAGTCTACAATTTAAATAAAATTGTTTATTCAACAACTGGAGTTGTTTGATCTATCATTGTTGAGAAAGGTGTTGAAGATAATTATCACGAATATAACTACATTGCTGCTTAGACCTGTCAGTCAAGGAACCCCTAGCTTGGGCTACAGATTAGCAGAATCTAGAGACTTCTAATAAAGATACAACTATATTCATTGAATCCGATTTAACGAGTCGTAATAATAATCATCAATAAAGAGGACCATAACAATTTCGAGGGGCTCGTCCGGGATCTATCATCGAAGATTCTACAGGGTCTTAATACGCATTTTAACCTCTTTCTCTATAATTACTACGATCCAGAATTATCCTCCAATTTCCACGGGGTTGGACGAATTATTTTATTTAAACTGCCCTCAGGGCACAAAGGTCAAACCTTGGTCGCCTTGGACTCTGATACGCACTTGTTAAGAGGTCAATGCTTTACTACGTCATTCATTTATGACCGATATTCGTAACACCCCCCTCCTTCCACAGTTTTATAATTATTTCTTTTTACATTTTAACAATACTAAAAAATGTTAATTTTAAGGAATAATTATAAAAGAAAATATTCCGGGGAAAACTATACAGTTCAATTGGCTATCCCAATAATTCAATAGAACTGATAACAATCATATATAACATATGCAATATAAGTTCATCCTATCAAATGGCTTAACTACAGTCATTCAATCATTCAATTTTTAATTCAAAACAATGGACAATTAAATTGTTTATCTAAATCTTGTATACAAGAAAAATACATAGGGTTAAATATTATACAATTTAATAATTTCCATTCCATTAACATTCCACGTTAATAAAACTCTCGCGTCTATTTAATTATAAACAAATATCTTTTACATTTGTAATTAAACAACAAGAAAAAAAATCACTTAATGTCTATTCAGACACGACTTATTTTTCATAAGGAGAAAAAACCAAACGCTCTGATAGAACACATACTAGGCCTAACTCAATTACAAAACAAAAAAAATTACTAGCCCTGACCTAATTTCACTTTACAACAAAAATATTATTGCTCGTGTAGACAGTATTTTTTTTTCAAGCCTGTAGGCTGACTAACAGTAACACATTATACAACTGTCTGTGACGGGACACAGAAATTTAGGTCAATTCCGCACTCTCTCTCTCTATTCCTTCTTTCACCCTCTCATTCTCAATTGATTCTAACAATGTTGACATCGCTATGCAAATTTTCCCAATTACCGCTTAGGTAAAAAAAAATTGCTACGCGATTTCAAAGTTATCTTGACTAAATGAGCATTATCTAACAACTATTATCTCAAAATGACATTCATTTATGTTATATTAAGAAATTTAAACATAGTATGTTACAGAATTTAGATAGTTTATAGCAAAAATCATTAAAAATATTTCAATTTCTCGTTTTACCATGACCTTTCTACGTCATAGGTTTGTTTAGAATAGTTCACAGCAGTTTTAAATTGAAACATTCTATCTTTCATGCAGACATGGATTTACTTGAAACAAATTTGGTTAATTTACTTAATTAACTATCAATCAAAGCAGATTATATTATCTTCATACAATCTTAGTACTAAATAGTAAGTACTTATTTTCTTTAGATTACATTAAAGACATTTCAAATACAATATTATTGACATACAAAAGATAAAAGCATTAGATTAGATTAAAGAGCATACTATAGATTATTAATTTTTCCAGACAGAAATCAATTTAACAATTTTTACAAAACAATTGCTGGTCTGTATGGTTCCATATCCGAGCTTTTCAGTTTGTACGGTGGAATCCATTGCTCTTTTCCATTCCATAAAGGTTTTATTCATAGGTTCTAGGTTCTCCTGTTCCTCACAGTGTTCAGGTCTACCCAATCTTTTGAATGTCAGTACAATTCATTCAATCTATTTTAACTCATACAAAAAAAAATAGATTAGTTTTACAATCTTGACATGAAATCCTTAATTAATAATACACTAGTTGAACATTGGTGTGTCAACATTATAAATTCTCAACCATGACATTCTCAACCATTCTGGTTTACAGTGTCAAGTCAGTGGCACATCCTAAATTTATACAAAACAAGGATAACAAAGTTTACATTAGTTTCACTTCTGGTCTGCTTTTCATGTAACAGTTTCCTAAAAGTGAAAAATCATATATAATACATTTCTTGGAATTCTTGTTAGTCATAGTTCTGTCTCGCAGCAACTATTTTTACCCTTCTTTATCATACATTCAATGATAATAAAACAAATGAATAAATTCACATAGAAGAAATTTGCATCTTGACTCAGTGCAATTATTTCAACAACAGTACATGATAAAATAAATTTCCATTGTACAATCATAAAACATTTCTCAATACTTTAGTGATAGAAAAATTCTCTTTTCTTAAAACCATTTACATCTTTTTCAATCAAATTATCCTCTCTGCCAAATGTTTCAATTATCATTTCCAGAGATTCTCAAACATATCTTATAATCAGTCCACATTTATAATGTCCTCTGATTTAGAAACCAATTCTGCGGATAAAACTGATCTTTTTCTCTTATAGCAATTATTTTAAATGCTCAACCTAACAAGTTTGTTTAGAATTATCACAATATAATGATATCTGCTTTAACAATACTTTTTCTCAGTCCTTTTTCATCACAAGTAAGGGATTTAGTTTTAAAATAGTAAGTTTGGTAACTAACTATCAGTGAATTTGTCATTCAATTCATCCTGTACTCCAGGCATGAATTTTACAAATAAGAGTAACAATGTTAACAACATCAAGCTTATTCCAATTGTTTTCAGAAGGTAAGGCTTTATCATTTTCAAATGATATAATATTTTTGCCTTTCTTTCATCACACAACAATGGCATCTGCATGTGAGCAGTGTACAATTTTTTTCTAACAAAAACAGTTATGTCAGACCAAAAATTTATGTACTTATCTAGGTACTTGCTCAGCCCAAGGAGATCCAATTCGGTCTGCCATGCTTCTTGAAGTAGGTTGAGTGGTCCTCGGACAGTGGGTCCAAAGATTGGTCCATAGGCTCCTCGACTTTCCGGATAGGATTCAGTTGACATCTCCTGCTCCAGGCATAAGTTCTTTAGGACTGGATTGAAGAGTTCCGGGGCGAAGTTGGTCCTTCGATCTGTCGGTATGGATTGTGGTAACCCATAGCTTTTGATAATTTCGGTCCAGCTCTCCGCACTTGTTTCTTCAGTGATGCTCCTCAAATCTTCATCTGTACCGGCAACTGCAGGTTTGGATTGTTGTTTGTTCATGCTGTGGTCTATCTGTTCATAGACATCAGTAGTAGGATTTTCTTTCTCGTTGACAGCTTTCTCATGCAACTGTAGCAACTCTGGGTCTACTTTCTGTTCAGCAGTCAATTCATTTTGTGATGACTTCTTTGATTGTTCATTTCCTTTCGGACAATCATCAATCTTGGATAAAAAAGTAGTATCAAGTTCCACTTCTTCTTCCTCTTTCTTCTCTTGTGGGAGAATTTCTTCTTTCTTTTCCTTTTCTTGTGAGAGAATTTCTTCTTTCTTTTTCTGTGGTGTCATACCATTTATGACATCACCTACAGGATAAAGTTCTTTTTCTTTTCCTGTCTCCACAATAGGACTAGGGTCTGGATTTTCCTTCACAATCAGTTCAGGTCTCACCCTCCCTTTCGCCAAATCATTTGCTAGGATAACGGATATGCCTTCAACAGGAAGTTTTGATATTACTCCAACTGTCACATATCCTGTCACCAAGTCAGATGCGAGGTATATCCTATGTAGAGGTATTTCTTCTTTCCATTCAAAACCTCTCAATAGGACAGTCTGTCCTGTCAATGTATTAACATTTAATGGTAATACATCTTTAAGCAGCAGGGTTAATGATGCCCCTGTGTCTCGTAATATTCTTACGGACTTCAGTGGTCCTTCCTTTTGTAAGGCCACACAACCTTCACTAATGAACGGTTGAAAACTGCACAGGGTCTCTGTGTCAATTTTATTCTTCCCTTGACCATGACTTTCGGGTGGTTTTTCATCCTTCGATGACTTCAGACTCTTTTCCGAGTCAATAATACTTTGGTCTACTTTTTCGTCTCTGTGGACTTGGACAACCAATCCAATAGTAGCCATTCTGTATTTATAATCAGGATATTTATCCTCATTGTCTTCAGTTGTAGATTTCTCTACCTTCTGACTTTTGCTCTCAGGCAAATCCACCCTTAGTGTTTCTGGTTTAGAAGAATCTTTCTTCGAATTCAGTTCGTTTGTATTTTCGCTTTCTTGTACATTCTGTATTTGTGCATGGCTGGCACACATGACCACTTTATTAGTTCCTTTATCTTTCCTTATGCTCCAACAGTCTTCAATGCTATGTCCTACTCTTTTACAAAAAGTACATTGGACGTTTTTGTTGACAGGTTTCTTATTAACATCATTTTGTTTCACAAAATGCTCTTTTTCACGATGTTGTTGTTGTGTGTTTTCTGCTTGCCGTTGTGCCCTATTAAAATTCTTTTCACCAGCTGTCCTATGACACAGTGTATATTGTTCCGCTAAATCAGCAGCCTTATGTGGGTCAGTGATGTCACGCTCGGATAAATACATTCTTACATCCGGCCTCACTTTGTTAATAAAATCTTCTAAGAGAATGATATCTTTCATTTCTTTTAATGTGGAGATATTTCTAGATTTTATCAACTGATCCATTAACTTTTCTTCTGCTCGAAGGAAGTCTAAGTGTGTTTGGTAAGGGGACATTGTGTACTGACGGAACCTTTTCCGATAACTTTCCGGTATTTGGTTATAGGCTTTTAGTACAGTGTCTTTAATGACTTCATAATCATTTAATTGTTCCTCTTTTAACAATAGAACACAATCTCTTGCCCTTCCCTGAGTAAAAGCTGTTCTGACTAATATTCCCCATTTATCTTCTGGGAACTTAAAATCTCTGCAAGAAATTTCAAAGGTCTGGAAGAAATTAGCTATTTCACTTTCTTTATCAATGTAGGTAGGGACTAGCTTTTTCCATCTGGCCATCTCTACATCATTATGAGATTCTTTTTTAGTAGCTCCTATCTTCGCTAGTTCTATTCTTTCCTGACTTTCTCTTTGACTTTTCTTATCTCTTTCCTGACTTTCTATTTCTAGACGTTTCTGTTCCATCTCACGATCAAGACGTTTCTGTTCCATCTCACGATCAAGACGTTTTTCTTCTATTTCCATCCGTTTCATTTCTAACTGAAACCGTAACTGTTCAGACATCTGACCTTCAACTTGATATCCCTCCGCGCTTGATTCTACTTTCAACTTTCCACTCGCAATCAACACATCTTTTATCTGCTGTGTCAACACAGTCCTCGATGGTGTAGTCTAAGTAACTTCTATCTTCAAGATCTCAGCGATCTCTTTTAACTTCTTTATTGATAAAGTTTTCAGAACTTCTTCTTCTGGATTTTCAATAAATTCCATTCTTTAGTTAAGAGATTTATAAAGTGGTAAATTTTTCCAACTTACGTTTTTCCAATCGGAAGAATAAATTCAGCGTTATTAGACTTGCTCAGTAGGTCACGGCTTTACACACACAACACAACACAACTTGAATATATGCTTCACTATACAACTATATCGGACGCAAGCCCGCAAATTGTTATGCTCCTGTTCCTCACAGGAACTTTTACTTAAAAGGATTATGCAAACATCTATAATGAAAAAAAGAAATGATTTGATAGACATTACGTCATAAGATAGTAATTTTTTAAAGTAGGCCTACACCATTCAAACTCTCCAAGCCAAATTGCGGTGCATAACTTTTTTAAAAAGTCTTGACGCATTAAAAAAATAACACAGCAGAATAGGGAAAACCCGATAAGACCCTCGCGTTTAACATAGTAAATGAACAGAAATGGCCATTTGTTAAGTACAGTTATATTTATTTGCATAGTTGGATCTAAAATTTTTGATTGTTTAAATCAAAACATTTATTATAATAAGTGATAAAAAAAATTTCTTTTTGAGGACGTTTCCAATATATACATTTAACTTTTGTACCAAGCGGTCAAACGGCTTAGGAGCATATAGCGAACAAACATATAAATATATAAAAATATAAACAAACTCACGGTAATTATATTGATTGATAAGCTCTAGGACAGATATTTTCTATGTTTACAGAGTAATTGATTCTATAAGACAAATATTTTCTATATTTACAGAGTAATAGATTCTATAGGACAGATATTTTTTATATTTACAGAGTAATAGATTCTATAGGACAGATATTTTCTATGTTTACAGAGTAATAGATTCTATAGGACATATATTTTCTATGTTTACAGAGTAATAGATTCTATATGGCAGATATTTTCTATGTTTACAGAGTAATAGATTCTATATGGCAGATATTTTCTATGTTTACAGAAGAGTAATAGATTCTATAGGACAGATATTTTCTATGTTTACAGAGTAATAGATTCTATAGGACAGATATTTTCTATGTTTACAGAGTAGTAGATTCTATAGGACAGATATTTTCTATGTTTACAGAAGAGTAATAGATTCTATAGGACAGATTTATTCTATGTTTACAGAGTAATAGATTCTATAGGACATATATTTTCTATGTTTACAGAGTAATAGATTCTATATGGCAGATATTTTCTATGTTTACAGAGTAATAGATTCTATAGGACATATATTTTCTATGTTTACAGAGTAATAGATTCTATAGGACATATATTTTCTATGTTTACATAGTAATAGATTCTATATGGCATATATTTTCTATGTTTACAGAGTAATAGATTCTATATGGCAGATATTTTCTATGTTTACAGAGTAATAGATTCTATAGGACATATATTTTCTATGTTTACAGAGTAATAGATTCTATATGGCAGATATTTTCTATGTTTACAGAGTAATAGATTCTATATGGCAGATATTTTCTATGTTTACAGAAGAGTAATAGTTTCTATAGGACAGATATTTTCTATATTTACAGAGTAATAGTTACTAATAGATTCTATAGGACAGATATTTTCTATGTTTACAGAAGAGTAATAGATTCTATAGGACAGATATTTTCTATGTTTACAGAGTAATAGATTCTATAGGGCAGATATTTTCTATGTTTACAGAGTAGTAGATTCTATAGGACAGATATTTTCTATGTTTACAGAGTAATAGATTCTATAGGGCAGATATTTTCTATGTTTACAGAGTAATAGATTCTATAGGACAGATATTTTCTATGTTTACAGAGTAATAGATTCTATAGGGCAGATATTTTCTATGTTTACAGAGTAATAGATTCTATAGGACAGATATTTTCTATGTTTACAGAGTAATAGATTCTATAGGGCAGATATTTTCTATGTTTACAGAGTAATAGATTCTATAGGACAGATATTTTCTATATTTACAGAGTAATAGTTACTAATAGATTCTATAGGACAGATATTTTCTATGTTTACAGAAGAGTAATAGATTCTATAGGACAGATATTTTCTATGTTTACAGAGTAATAGATTCTATAGGACAGATATTTTCTATGTTTACAGAGTAGTAGATTCTATAGGACAGATATTTTCTATGTTTACAGAAGAGTAATAGATTCTATAGGACAGATATTTTCTATGTTTACAGAAGAGTAATAGATTCTATAGGACAGATATTTTCTATGTTTACAGAGTAATAGATTCTATAGGACAGATATTTTCTATGTTTACAGAGTAATAGATTCTATAGGACAGATATTTTCTATATTTACAGAGTAATAGATTCTATAGGACAGATTTTTTCCATGTTTACAGAAGAGTAATAGATTCTATAGGACAGATATTTTCTATGTTTACAGAAGAGTAATAGATTCTATAGGACAGATATTTTCTATGTTTACAGAGTAATAGATTCTATAGGACAGATATTTTCTATGTTTACAGAGTAGTAGTTTCTATAGGACAGATATTTTCTATGTTTACAGAAGAGTAATAGATTCTATAGGACAGATATTTTCTATGTTTACAGAAGAGTAATAGATTCTATAGGACAGATATTTTCTATGTTTACAGAGTAATAGATTCTATAGGACAGATATTTTCTATATTTACAGAGTAATAGTTACTAATAGATTCTATAGGACAGATATTTTCTATGTTTACAGAAGAGTAATAGATTCTATAGGACAGATATTTTCTATGTTTACAGAGTAATAGATTCTATAGGACAGATATTTTCTATGTTTACAGAGTAGTAGATTCTATAGGACAGATATTTTCTATGTTTACAGAAGAGTAATAGATTCTATAGGACAGATATTTTCTATGTTTACAGAAGAGTAATAGATTCTATAGGACAGATATTTTCTATGTTTACAGAGTAATAGATTCTATAGGACAGATATTTTCTATGTTTACAGAGTAATAGATTCTATAGGACAGATATTTTCTATATTTACAGAGTAATAGATTCTATAGGACAGATATTTTCCATGTTTACAGAAGAGTAATAGATTCTATAGGACAGATATTTTCTATGTTTACAGAAGAGTAATAGATTCTATAGGACAGATATTTTCTATGTTTACAGAAGAGTAATAGATTCTATAGGACAGATATTTTCTATGTTTACAGAGTAATAGATTCTATAGGACAGATATTTTCTATGTTTACAGAGTAATAGATTCTATAGGACAGATATTTTCTATATTTACATAGTAATAGATTCTATAGGACAGATATTTTCTATGTTTACAGAAGAGTAATAGATTCTATAGGACAGATATTTTCTATGTTTACAGAGTAATAGATTCTATAGGACAGATATTTTCTATATTTACAGAGTAATAGATTTTATAGGACAGATATTTTCTATGTTTACAGAGTAATAGATTCTATAGGACAGATATTTTCTATGTTTACAGAGTAATAGATTCTATAGGACAGATATTTTCTATGTTTACAGAAGAGTAATAGATTCTATAGGACAGATATTTTCTATGTTTACAGAGTAATAGATTCTATAGGACAGATATTTTCTATGTTTACAGAAGAGTAATAGATTCTATAGGACAGATATTTTCTATGTTTACAGAGTAATAGATTCTATAGGACAGATATTTTCTATGTTTACAGAAGAGTAATAGATTCTATAGGACAGATATTTTCTATGTTTACAGAGTAATAGATTCTATAGGACAGATATTTTCTATGTTTACAGAGTAATAGATTCTATAGGACATATATTTTCTATGTTTACAGAAGAGTAATAGATTCTATAGGACAGATTTAATCTATGTTTACAGAGTAATAGATTCTATAGGACAGATATTTTCTATGTTTACAGAATAGTAATAGATTCTATAGGACAGATTTATTCTATGTTTACAGAGTAATAGATTCTATAGGACATATATTTTCTATGTTTACAGAAGAGTAATAGATTCTATAGGACAGATATTTTCTATGTTTACAGAAGAGTAATAGATTCTATAGGACAGATTTATTCTATGTTTACAGAGTAATAGATTCTATAGGACAGATATTTTCTATGTTTACAGAGTAATAGATTCTATAGGACAGATTTATTCTATGTTTACAGAGTAATAGATTCTATTGGACAGATTTATTCTATGTTTACAGAGTAATAGATTCTAAAGGACATATATTTTCTATGTTTACAGAGTAATAGATTCTATAGGACAGATTTATTCTATGTTTACAGAGTAATAGATTCTATAGGACAGATTTATTCTATGTTTACAGAGTAATAGATTCTAAAGGACATATATTTTCTATGTTTACAGAGTAATAGATTCTATAGGACAGATTTATTCTATGTTTACAGAGTAATAGATTCTATAGGACAGATTTATTCTATGTTTACAGAGTAATAGATTCTATAGGACATATATTTTCTATGTTTACAGAAGAGTAATAGATTCTATAGGACAGATATTTTCTATGTTTACAGAAGAGTAATAGTACTAATAGATTCTATAGGACAGATTTATTCTATGTTTACAGAGTAATAGATTCTATAGGACAGATATTTTCTATGTTTACAGAGTAATAGATTACTTTACACAGAGTAATCTGATCAACTGTATGCACTCCAACTATGGCATGATGTGTGTGGGATGTGTACAGAGAGCTGCTATGTGGCATTATTATGGGAAAAGGTTCTTTTATTATTTTTTTCTGTAAAACATTCTCTATTGTAGTTTTTTTTTAAATATTAATATTCATGTATTTTCTTTGTATCAAACTCAAGGTCTTACATTATTGCAGGGTTTTGTTTATTTGAATTAAAACTTTTTTTTAAAAGGTTTTCAAATGGGGCATTGTTAATTTTTCAAGATATATAACCACCTGCTTTACTCTAAGCACTTGCAGTTAAAAACTGAGACCAATGCTATTGTTTCAGTCTCTATTACTTAGTATATTTATTAATACAGTTGAAAGTGAACTTTTAAAATGTAATACAGGAATTCCCTTCACTTGGTCAGAGTTGTCAATTTTCTTTTGTCCAAACCAGAGAGTTGTCCTCCCTAGATAATCAAATTGTACTCAATCTGAACACAAGCATTGACGGAGTCTATTACAACGGCCAGGCAGTTTGCATTGCGCTGTGCAACCTGGCACAACAGCACGCTGATCTTGTAAGTACTGTGTCACCTTGCATGAATTATTGACATTGCATTAGCCCTGTCTTTGCATCCGAGTCTTGACATTGTGTTAGCCACACATTCCCTTCTTGTGAGTGAGCCTTACTTCATCCACATCTAGAGACCTTAACATGTTTTGTCTGACTCTATAACTGAACTACTGAAAGATTGACTTTAATGTTTTGTCTGACTCTATCACTGAACTACTGAAAGATTGACTTTAATGTTTTGTCTGACTCTATCACCGAACTACTGAAAGATTGACTTTAATGTTTAGTCTGACTCTATCACTGAACTACTGAAAGATTGACTTTAATGTTTTGTCTGACTCTATCACTGAACTACTGAAAGATTGACTTTAATGTTTTGTCTGACTCTATCACTGAACTACTGAAAGATTGACTTTAATGTTTTGTCTGACTCTATCACTGAACTACTGAAAGATTGACTTTAATGTTTTGTCTGACTCTATCACTGAACTACTGAAAGATTGACTTTAATGTCTTGTCTGACTCTATCACTGAACTACTGAAAGATTGACTTTAATGTTTTGTCTGACTCTATAACTGAACTACTGAAAGATTGACGTCAATGTTTTGTCTTACTCTATCACTGAACTACTGAAAGATTGACTTTAATGTTTTGTCTGACTCTATCACTGAACTACTTCCTAGGGGGAATACCCTGCAGCATATGAGATTCTTGTCCAGGCCAAAGTGAGATTTCCCTGCCACACCTCCCAATCACACATCTGGCAGTCGTGCCAGCAGAGAGTCAGTTTCACTCGAGCCCTAAACAACAGGAAGTTCAATGAAGCGGAGCAATGTATTGTGGACCTGCAAGCCTTGGATGAACCCGAGGCTAAAATAAGGTGACATATTTTGCTACTGCTAGAATTTAAGTCTTTAAAACAAAAGAATGCTTTTCTCCATGTTTTCCAAATGTAAATATTCAAACATCAAACTTTTACTAAACTTTAAGCCAGCAGAAGCTCAAGGCTTTGTTAACTTGCAGCCAATCACATATTAGATACAGATTTCTAGCCTAGAAAAATACTAAAGAAGGATTTCCATTGGTCAGGTTAATGATGATTATCAGCTAATTCTTACAACTTATTACTGTTCATTATATCCTCTTCTCTTTCCTTATCTGGCTCTGACTATCTTAGGCATATCATCATCATCATTTTAATTTTGTAATCTTCAGAGTAACTTCCCCTTCATGCTTTCAATTATCATTTTCTTCTTTTACATTTTATGATTGGTTTATAAAAAAAATTGTCTTGTTAAAAAAATCTTGAGGTTTAGCCCTTTTGAATAATTGCAATGGAATTGCCACTTTTACTTTTCCCAAACTAATGCTGTGTACCCATTGCAGTTTCGCAGACTCAACCCCCCTTCCCCCTCCTGGTTTGAGAAAAAGTCTTACAGGACTCCAACCTGGTGACTGCTTTAAACTAATTATTGACTTTTTGTGTGTGTTCCTCAGGAAGCCATTGTTGTTGAAAGAAAAAGGTCATGTGACTGAAGCATTTACGTGTCTAAATTTATTACTGGCTGAATGTGAGAAAGAAAAATCTGGCTATTACGCTGATTACAGATGCAGGTATGGCAAATCTATAATGTTCATTAACCCCAGTAATTTGCATACCCAATAGGTTAGTGAACATTCACAACTTTGCTACTCTAGTATCATTCAGGGGTGTAAATCTTTCAGATTTTCTCTGAAATCAGATTTTTTGTGTTGATGTGATTTTTTGTGTGTGTTTTACATCTCTAGTACTTTTACATCTTTTTTTTTTTTTTTTTAAAGTCTGAAAAAAAAATTATATAGTTTTGAGTCCAGATAAGCAAAAAGTCGAAGCATATTAAGTACTAACAATCACACTATATTGCTTACACAATTAAAATGTCTTATTTACACTCTGAAACATAGTTTGCTATTCCCACAACTCATTGTCAGAGGAAAAAAATCTGAAAATCTGATTGTGTATGGAGCTAGCCATTCAGATTATTTCAGAGAGTTCAGATTTGTCAGAGGGAAAATTAGGTAAATAGCCTTAAAAAAGTGTGAAAATAAGATTAAGGGAAATAACTCTAATAATCTAATCAAACAAATTTACTTGAGAAAAGTTGATAAAATGGCTGCCAATGCTAGGAGGGGAATTGTGTTTGTTGAGCGTAATTCTGATATTGACAGCATTGGTCTTACATCTAGAAACAAATTCAAATGGGAGTGGTTGGTATTAAAGGATGAAAATGAAGATTTTTTTTGTGTTTTATGTTAGAATTATTATACTGTATTTTCTATAAAATCAATAAGAAAAAGAGAGGCTAGCGTCACTACTCACTAGCTTGACTGCTTGACTTGGGCTTGTGGCTTTAGAACATATTTTCATGTAAAATGAAGATCTGTAGGCCTTTACTGTATTTATAATGTTTACCAATCACTGTCATACATTGGTTCCATATTTGATGAAATCATGAAAATGTGGAGGACAATATATATATACACTTTGACATTATGTAATTCAGTAAACAGTTGAAGGTAAGTTGTTTTTTATTTACTATCACTGTTAATCTTCTTTCATTCTGTTATTTTACTGGGTTGCATTTCCCATGGAATATTATCTACTGATGTTATAGCTGAGTGAAAATTCTTTAATAAAAAGATATTAATTTTCAAGTGTTAAAACACAAAAACCATTTTCGCCCAAGGGGGCTTTGCCCCCCTGGGCTCCCCACAGGGGCGCTGCCCCTTGACCCTGCCAGGGGCCTTCACGGTCCCTGGACCCCGGCATTTTCAGATTTTTTTTCCAACTGCCATTTACACCCCTGATCATTCCAAGGAGACAAAACCTGAGGCCAATTTTATTCGTTAATGTTCTAGACTAAATGATTTGAATAGAGCGTTCTTAGTGGGCGTGGCTTAGGTTTTTAGTGACGTATTTGTGTAAATAAAGAACTCACTTGAGGTACAAATGTAACGTGGTGAAAGTGAAGTACTTCTTTAACATGCAAAATTCACATATGAATATTGGCTATCCTACTAAAAAAAAAGAAGGTAAATAGTAGTACTGTAGATTAATTGATTAATGTGATTAGGCTAGGGCCGGCTAGACCTATTTACACTTTCAATTTCACTTTATAGGCCTACACTTTTAATGTTTTGTAGGCTAGGCTACGATGTCAAGTGATAGTGTTGATGAACAGGCTATCTAGTCAAGTCACTAATAGGCTCACATCGTCTATGATCTATGTCTGTGATAATAATAAAATAGCCTAACATACATAATACAGCTTAAATCTTAATAAGACTTAAAACACAACACATCATTTAAAAAAAGCTCGAGCCTATATGAAACTTTATTAATACAGCGGCCATTGTTACTTGTACACCATTACAGAAAGTAAACACAAATCACGTGCTTTTTGTCACGTGATTGCAAACGCCCTATAGCATGGTGCCATTTGTTTTGATGTGTCAAAATGTTACATTTCAGGGTTTTGTTAGAATTGGCTGCCCTTTACATAGCCAGTGGCAACTGTAGCTCAGCTGTCATTCATATTACAGATTGTATCTCTCATGCAAAAAAACATTATCTGGAACTGTATGAAGGACTTGGAACCGCTTATCTAGCCCACGTTCAGGTTGGTAACAAGATAGAGGGAGTTACTTAGTGATAACAGAAACTAAAAGTCATTTTAAAACCCAACACACCATTCAGATCTTAAAGTCCAGAGATGTAATGATTTAAGGGCATTCCCCACCCCCTTTCCAGATCATTCATGAGGCCACATTACCTTGTATATCTGCTCTTTTACACAGTTGTATACAAATACCAGACTATAGGCCTTGTCATCCAGACTTTGAGTTTAATTGTGCCCTTTCTTAATCTCCACCAAAGCTCGGTATAGGCCAAGAAAACTCGGTAGGGCCCAGGAAAACTTGGTAGGGCCCAGGAAAACTCGGTAGAGCCCAGGAAAACTCGGTAGGGCCCAGGAAAACTCGGTAGGGCCCATGTAATAATCCTCAGCAGTGCATACATTTGCCCAACAATGTACTCTACTTGAAGTGTATCTGTGGTTTACACACTTTGCCAGCTTAGAGTTCCATGGGTACAAATGTGCTTGGTGATGATCAGAGATCTTCTTTTAAAAATTAGAGTTTGAAGTTTAATTTTAGTATAATGATTTTTCTTTTAGTTTGAAGTTGAGTATATCAAAGTAAAATATACATTTATATATAAAAGTGAGTATATCAAAGTAAAATAAACATTTATATATAACGTTGAATATATCAAAGTAAAATATACATTTATATATAACGTTGAGTATATCAAAGTAAAATATACATTTATATATAAAGTTGAGTATATCAAAATAAAATATACATATATATAAAACGTTGAGTGTATCAAAGTAAAATATACATTTATATATAAAGTTGAGTATATCAAAGTAAAATATACATTTATATATAACGTTGAGTATATCAAAGTAAAATATACATTTATATATAAGGTTGAGTATATCAAAGTAAAATATACATTTATATATAACGTTGAGTATATCAAAGTAAAATATACATTTATATATAAAGTTGAGTATATCAAAGTAAAATATACATTTATATATAACATTGAGTATATCAAAGTAAAATAAACATTTATATATAAAGTTGAGTATATCAAAGTAAAATATACATTTATATATAAAGTTGAGTATATCAAAGTAAAATATACATTTATATATAACGTTGAGTATATCAAAGTAAAATATACATTTATATATAACGTTGAGTATATCAAAGTAAAATATACATTTATATATAAAGTTGAGTATACATTGGTTCAACAGCTCAGCATGAACTTACCTGAACAAGGCATAAAGCTGATAGAGTCGCAGTTGACCCGATTATTGACCAATGCGACGGCTTTAGACAAAGGGAAAGTTTTGTATATCTACGCCAAGTGTAAAGTAGCAGCAGCCAAGTTGAACAAGATGGCTGATCAAAAAGCAGGTACAGGTAACTCTAGTTGGTTAAATATTACTTTACAACAATTCCTTAAAAGTATGATCTTGTTTTAAAATATATTTGTACAGATCATTCATTCCACAAGCCGATTCAAACTTCTTTAATAGCACACTTCTAGAGGCATAATATTTCATAGATCTAGAGGCAGATTCCTAATTATTTCCTCCGTTATATTTCAGAACTTCAAGCTGCTCTCAGTCTGATGTCTACTGTGGCAATACTGTTCCGGCAAGTGGAGTCCTACATGTTGGAGAAAGATGCCCTGTACTTTCAGGCTGTTCTCTACAATGCTCTGGGCAACACAGAGGACAGAAACCATTGTGCCCATCAGTTCAAACAGCTGGATAAGTTGTATCCCACTCTCAGCTCTTTGGCAGTCTCTGTTTTGTGAAGTCAGCATTTGGCATCTTGTAAACTGGGCGCCACACAATATGTGACGGTATCAGGGCAAACATGTCCGATGAGGATGTCACAGTGTTAGATGTGAATGTCACAGTCTCAGGTGCAGATATCACTCAGTCATGTGGGATGCCACAGTGTCAGGTGCAGATGTCTCAGTGTCTGGGGCAGTGCACTTTTTATACATTGGTTAAACATATGTGCCATTGATGTGTGTTGAAAATTTGAACTTGTGGAGATACTATTCCCTGTTTTGTGGAGATACTATTCCCTGTTTTGTGGAGATACTATATTCCCTGTTTTGTGGAGATACTATTCCCCGTTTTGTGGAGATACTATTCCCTGTTTTGTGAAGATACTATTCCCTGTTTTGTGGAGATACTATTCCCCGTTTTGTGGAGATACTATTCCCTGTTTTGTGGAGATACTATTCCCTGTTTTGTGGAGATACTATTCCCTGTTTTGTGGAGATACTATTCCCTGTTTTGTGGAGATACTATTCCCTGTTTTGTGGAGATACTATTCCCCGTTTTGTGGAGATACTATTCCCCGTTTTGTGAAGATACTATTCCCTGTTTTGTGGAGATACTATTCCCTGTTTTGTGGAGATACTATTCCCTGTTTTGTGGAGATACTATTACCTGTTTTGTGGAGATACTATTCCCTGTTTTGTGGAGATACTATATTCCCTGTTTTGTGGAGATACTATATTCCCTGTTTTGTGGAGATACTATTCCCTGTTTTGTGGAGATACTATTCCCCGTGCTTATGAGAAACTTTTTTTAATTCATCACCACAACAAGACAATGAAGAATAGACCGTGTAGCACATGAAGCTGTAGATATTTCAATTATTGTTGAATTGGTTTTGTTTATGCTAAATAACAATTAATATTTTAAAATTAACTTTAACATGTTACTTTTTTTGTTTTAAATGTAAAATTTTGAACAAATTGTTAGAAGCTGATTTTATTATTTTATTTTCAAAAAATATGTTAATACAGAAAACTATTATTACTTGGTAACAATACTCAAAAGTTAATTCTACTCGACTTCTCATAATGAAGTAAGACTATTTAATTTGGAAATTTAAGAAATGTACAAAAGTTCTTGTGTAAATAAATAAATATATATACAATATACATGCTACTGTATGTATACCAACCATGTCAGATACAAAGCAGGCAAGTAGAAGCAAAAAGCTACAGAGATTTGTGTAATAAAAAAATCTACATGGCTGTTTTTTCACAGTGAAATGGTAGAAAATCTATTGGACAATACTGAAAGATAATTTTAGACTCTTGGAATTCCCAAAAAGGTGAAAAGGTAATCCTGTCTGACCCAATTGATCCATAGGTCAGTGAAGTAATGTTCACCAGTTTTCTAAGGCAAGTTGTAATTAAAAAAAAAGTTTTCTAAATTTTGGACTTGGCAGGTTTAAACCTGACATAGCTGTTATAATTTTAATATATATGTAAATATATTTGTGTATAAGCACACACACTATTGCCCATTAATATAGTGGACATTACTACAGTCCACAGTCTACAGTCCACACTGCTATGAAATAATAATTCATTCGTTGTTAACTTACAACATTGGTTGCTTGTACTAAAATTATTTTTTGTTAGTGAGTTACTTGTATTTTCTTATTAACATTAACACATAAGGTAAAGTACCCTAAGATTGAATTCTAGCAAAAGTAGGCCTACCCAGCCCCTTAATAAAGGTAAATAAATCTGACCCTGAAATTACAGACCTGTTTCCCTAACAAGCATAACATGTAAAATACTTGAGCATATAATATACTAATAGGTATGTGCCCGTTCGGAGGACCTGTTTCCCTAACAAGCATAACATGTAAAATACTTGAGCATATAATATACTAATAGGTATGTGCCCGGTCCTCCGAACGGGCTAAAAGTTATGTTTACATACACTCTAACTACTCAAGCAGTTATAATGAGATTGCCTGCAACAACTACAAATTTTATATTTCGTAGGCTATACGACACGAATTTAAACTATACTATATAGTAATAGCAGTATATCTAGACTATTCTAGACAAACTGAATGCACTGTGCCCACACCAACCAACATGTTTCAAGAAATAAAAAAGATCATTTAAAACATTATTAGGTTTAACAAAGGATTTGTATAAAGTCATTTTAAAATACTTACTGAAATGACATATTTATTAAATTAATAATACAAATAAATTAATGGCACTAAATCAGCACCAATAAAACTTAACCAAAGAAGCCAAGTAGAAGTATCCTAGCTATGTGTTACAATGTAGTGTATGTCAATGTTCGGTGGTCACCGTACATATAGTCTTTGATTTCGTAGTTTGCCTGTAACTGTAAGATCATGTTGTAGGCCTATGGCCCTATGGCTCTGTGTATTGTAGTCCTAATGAAATACAGTTATGCCTACGGCTGTGTATTGTAGTCCTAATAAAATACAGTTATGCCTTGGTAGTACACTGTCTCAGGGTGTTGTCATTGATGATGAAGTAAACCTCCGTATCTCAAAAGCCAGTGCAACCTTTGGAAGTCTGTACAAAAACGTCTGGAACAGAAGGGGCATTAGCACCCAAACCAAAATAAAAGTCTACAGAGCAGTCGTGCTCCCTACTTTACTATATGCATGTGAGACTTGGACTGTTTACCAACGACATGCTAAGCTCCTGAATCGCTTCCACACAAAAAGCCTAAGAAAAATCCTAAATATCAATTGGCAGGACGAAATGCCAGACTTTGAGGCACTTGCCAGGGCAGGACTCCCAAGCATCCACACAAGTCTGATGCAGTCTCAACTTCGTTGGGCAGGACATGTTATACGCATGCCAGACTGCCGTCTTCCAAAGAGGCTCTTCTATGGCGAGCTAACAAACGGTCAGCGAGCTCGTCAAGGTCCAAAAAAGCGCTATAAAGACACCCTCAAGGCATCACTCAAAGCTTTCTCAATTAAAGACGTCTCCTAGGAGGTGACAGCCAAAGACCGTGCCTCATGGCGCTCAGCAGTCCATAAAGGAGCAGCCTTTTGCGAAGAGCAAAAACAGAGAGCAGCTGAGTCCAAGAGACAAGCCAGGAAAGATCGTGCCCTAGAGCCCATTGTCGACGCTCTGACCTTCCCCTGTACGGTTTGCAGTCGTA
The DNA here is from genome assembly GCA_949126835.1 of Anisus vortex. NCBI lineage: Eukaryota > Metazoa > Mollusca > Gastropoda > Planorbidae > Anisus > Anisus vortex. Next base: position 522,087 of record OX421501.1, read on the forward strand.
CCTTCAGAGCAAGGATATGCCTCATTAGCCACTTGAAAACCCACCGCACAGCCACACCCCAAAATTCAAAGGACGACAAAAATGGTCATCGTCGAACACGACGGACTAACAACAACTATATGACAGGACCATCATAAATTAGGCCTATAGGCTATATATTGGTATCCGATATAGACCACTGAAAATCCATAATCATAATATGATAAAGAAAGAAAATCTGTAACATATAGCCTGGGGGTGTCTATTTACACACGTATGCAAATAGGCACTCCACTTCGGAGTTTGCTATTTGCACACCGCATGCGCACTGATAATTATATTTGACTGCGCATTTCTCTGCGCATTAAGACAGGGCATGCGCACTGATAATTATATTTGACTGCGCATTTCTTTTGCCCATTCTTTCACAGCACTTAATTACTACCAGTATTTGATGGTAAATTCTGTAAGGTTTCCTGGCCTAGTGGTTAGAACAGTGGGCTGTCATCTGGCTGTGACGTGTTCAACTCCTGCCCTAGACCAATGCAATTTTTTTTTTTATATAAGTTTAGCCTCAGTCTAGAATAAATAATAGCATAAGTATTGTAGGCTTATTTAATTACCAGCGGGTGTCATTAAAAATTAAATATAAAAGTTAGGCTGCCATATAAAATTATAAAAATTTAAGTTATAATTAGGTTTGTAGGCCTAGTTTAGGCCTACCCTGATTTTATCTAAAACTTACAACACAGACAAAAACACTTTCCTTATCCCTTATGTCAAAGTTATGTGAAAACAAATTAATGCATATATGGCATATAGCCTAAGTAGTTTACTCTTTCTTCCCGAGTGGCATTCTGGCATGGAATGGGTTGCCTGAACAAACCATGAAAACCAGTAACTTAACATTATTTAAAACATTAATAAATAAAGATTCGGGGACTAGACTCGGACCACGGATGAGCGTAGGATGCAATAATCTTCTTTATAGAAGGAGCGTCTGTAATTTATAAGATAAAATTACACAAACCTATGTTAGTTGTGATGGTGTACATTTGTGTGTGTGGTAAAAAAAAGGGGGGGGGGATATCTCAGGCTAAACCTGAACTAATGTAAATTTTCCACTTTGTCATAAACAATAAAACGTTTTTTTTATTTCTTAATTTAACAATAGCTAGGTTAATATAATATGATGTCTAAATAAGAAATCCGGTTTCCTATATTGGTGTGAGAAAAATGACACGGACATTTGTATTATGAGCCCCACCCCCTTCACTTCCCCCACGAGTAGGCTATGTAGGCCTATATAAAAGTAAGATTAATACAACATTGCCAATCTATACCTATATAGGCTATGGCAAAAAATGGGCTCATTATAGTCAACCATATTAATCATTAATCATTGTAAATAGGCCTAATCTACATACTTCTCCAACAATGTTTTGGTATGCGTGTAATTACTATACTAGACTATATTGACACATATTTTGCGTGGCAAATCAAAACATATATTTTCATAAAAACATCACAATGTGCATTCAGTGTGCAAATAGACAACTGTATTCTATTTGCACACGTTTGCAAATAGAACACTGTATTCTATTTGCACACGTGTGCAAATAGCCACAGCCTATAGCCTAATATACGATTATAAAAAGGGAAGCGTTATAAGGAGATTTCCCCCAATAACTCTGGACGTTATGCGGGAAATTTTCCCATTAACACAGGGCGTTAAATGGAGATTTCTACAGAAAAAATTTCCGGTTAACACAGGGCGTTATATACGGAGATTTCTACAGAAAAATTTTCTCAATAACACAGGGCGTTATACTGAGATTTCTACGGAAAAATTTTACGAATAACACAGGGCTTTATACGGAGATTTCTACAGAAAAATGTTCCCAATACCACAGGGCGTTATACGGAGGTTTCTACAAAAAAATTATCCCAATAACACTGGGCGTTATACGGAGATTTCTACAGAAAAATTTTCCCAATAGGGGCCTAACACAGGGATTACCGTTATACGGAGATTTCTACAGAAAAATTTTCCCAATAACACAGGGCGTACAGTTATACGGAGATTTCTACAGAAAAATGTTCCCAATACCACAGCGCGTTATACGGAGATTTCTACAGAAAAAGTATCCCAATACCACAGGGCATTATACGGAGATTTCTACAGAAAAATTTTCCCAACAAAGAAAAAGAGCGTTATACGGAGATTTCTACAGAAAAATTTTCCCAATAACACTGGGCGTTAGGCCTATACGGAGATGTCTACAGAAACATTTTCCCAATAACACAGGGCGTACCGTTAAAGGCCTACGTAGATTTCTACAAAAAATTTTTTCCGAATAACACAGGGCATTATACGGAGATTTCTACAGAAAATTTTTCTGAATAACACAGGGCGTTATATGGAGATTTCTACAGAAAAAATTTCCGAATAACACAGGGCGTTATATGGAGATTTCTACAGAAAAATTTTCCGAATAACACAGGGCATTATACGGAGATTTCTACTGAAAAATTTTCCGAATACCACAGGGCGTTATCCCAATAACACTAGGCGTTATACGGAGATTTCTACAGAAAAATTTTCCCAATAACACAGGGATTACCGTTATACGGAGATTTCTACAGAAAAATTTTCCCAATAACACAGGGCGTACAGTTATACGGAGATTTCTACAGAAAAAGGTTCCCAATACCACAGGGCGTTATACGGAGATTTCTACAGAAAAAGTTTCCCAATACCACAGGGCATTATACGGAGATTTCTACAGAAAAAAAATTTCCGAATAACACAGGGCGTTATACGGAGATTTCTACAGAAAAATTTCCCAATACCACAGGGCGTTATACGGAGATTTCTACAGAAAAATTTTCCCAACAAAGAAAAAGGGCGTTATACGGAGATTTCTACAGAAAAATTTTCCCAATAACACTGGGCGTTATACGGAGATGTCTACAGAAAATTTTTCCCAATAACACAGGGCGTACCGTTATAGGCCTACGTAGATTTCTACAGAAAAATGTTCCGAATAACACAGGGCATTATACGGAGATTTCTACAGAAAAATTTTCTGAATAACACAGGGCGTTATATGGAGATTTCTACAGAAAAATTTTCCGAATAACGCAGGGCATTATATGGAGATTTATACAGAAAATTTTTCCGAATAACACATGGCATTATACGGAGATTTCCGCCACCAATGTCAGGAAAATGCAGGCTTTTGTTTACATATGCCTCAGAAGAATCCTTAGGATAAGTTGTCCAGAAACCATCAGTAATGATCGAGAACTCTGGAAACGAACTAATAGGCCCGTGGAAGAGGAAATTTCCCAGAAGAGATGGAAATGGATTGGCCACACCCTCAGAAAACCGGCATACAGTGTCACTCGGCGAGCGCTCACTTGGAACCTCCAAGGCAAAACTGGGGTCAGATAGTGAGATTGGCCCAGGATCGAGATACCTGGAGGACTCGACTAGCTGGCGATCTATGTCCCAGGTGGGGCGAAAGGCATAAATAAGTAATAAGTAGGCTAAGTATGAACCTTGCAGCTCTTTTTTGAATTTGTTCTAATTTGTTTATGTTTTCTTTAGTTTATGGGTCCCATACAGATCCTGCATATTCTAGTATAGGCCTAACTAATGTGAGATAGCATTTTAGCTTTATATTCTTATTAGATTTGTAAAAGTTCCTTATTTTATGAATCCTAATGTTTCTTTCTAATATGCGCAGCTAATATATAAAGCCAAAGTGTATGTAGTAAACAAAAGGGCCCGCTTCCCATGTTGTTTGGTTTTCAAAGGTCTATTAATTTGGTTTGATAATTGATAAATAAAATTATAAACATTTATAAATATACATTTAGATCTAAATAAATATGAGACTAAAGTCATAAGAACAAGAACTATTTAAAACGTGTTTTTACATTACTAGCCAATGTACGGCAGATATGCTCAGATTTGTTTTAAGAACCTTATAAAAAACAATAAAAGACTTTTTTTTTAATCACCACCCCTCTCCCAATACTGAAACCTTTATGTAATAGATTAGTATGTGGCAGCTAAGAATAACACAACGCAGACGTGCGTCATCTTCAGAAATAAGGACAAATAAAATAAATGTTGTCGAAACACCGGCCACTAAACCGTTTTTTCCCTTTGTTATAGTGAGCAATATAATAGACAACCGCTCACATCAAAGAGAGCTGCTAAGAAAATGGTTTGTTGAGAGATATAGGTCAGTGATTCGATCTTTAATGCATGACTTTTTGTGTGTGTCTCTATAAAACTATATATAGCTCAGTGATCTCCTGAAACTTTTTAAAGATTTTGGTTTTGTTTGCACAAAATGGCAACTCAAACAGATTTAGCGGTAAGCATTACATTATTACGTTTCCCCATTTGACAACGACATCGTACTAAATGGATAAAATTAAGGAATATATAAAATTAGTGAGAAAGGCAGATGTTACCATAACCATAAAATGTTAGTTTATATTAAATTATATTAAATATAAAATCGAAACACAGTCTGATTGATTCAAATGCAGTGGTCAGTGACAGTAGTGTCGTCTGTCACCCGCAGTTCTCGTCGATTTTGTGGAACACAACCAGAGAGTTACAACGTTTATGAATAGGAAATGAACATTATTAACCTTTGACTTTGATACGGCCTATCTTATAGATGCTATAGTTATAGGGATTACATATTTTCTAGGCCTTAATTGGCATTTGAATATTCTCTTATACTTATAATTTTATAATTCTGGGAAAAACCTAGACTTAGTAAAAATATAGTAATAATAGTAGCTAAGACTGTGTCAGACATCTACTTCTTAGACCTAGCAAGCATTTCTCAGACTGTGGGACTGTAGGCGAAGGCTATCTGAATCTGTAATAATAATTAGCCTATAGTTGCCAAGTGTAGGCACAGTGGTCTGGGCAGTCTGACACTGATATGCAAACTTGAATGATGCTATGACCAGGCAATGTTGTTTTTATTGTTATGCCTACAAAATGCCAATTCTATTTTAAACAGTCAGACAAACTATTTGGTTTGAGAATCTGGTAATCTTTTACTGATAATCTTGTTAGTGACAATCAGCGCTCATGTTAACAAGACTAGATGACTAGACATTTCAAGTCAACAGCCCTGCTTTTAATTTTATAATATAAAGTATAAAGCCTTGTGTTTATGTCTGCCCAAGCAATAATTATAATAACTTTTAAACTAGTAATAGAAAGATTGTCTGTAACATATAAGGTAAGACTGGAATGAAGCTCATTATTTGTATTTTTAATGACCAATAATGACTGCTTCAGTGTTGAAAACACTGGTGGTTGATCTAACATAATAACTGACTGGTTGATTTTCTCCTACAGCTGTAAGGTCTTTGTATGCAGTAAATAGAAAGTTTGTCTGTTTAAGTGCTAAACAGCAAGACTTTTCCCTCCGAAGTCAGAGATCCCCGATCTCTGAAAACAAACTTGGAATCAGGCGACCTGTGCTGCCTAAATCTTTCTTGGGATTTTGGTAGTGCAGTTTTCAAGTGAGAATTTCAAAATTAAAGACCTAAAGGTAAAGTTGTTGCTTTCAACATGTGGCAAATATTGTACAATATCATAAGGTTCAAATAATTGCCAGATTTTTGTTGACATTTTTATCCAATTACCCTTTAAATTAAAAAAAAAATTATCCCTGGAATTTAAAGTGTTTAATTCCAATGATAAAATTTAGTCACTATCATTTGCTTGAATTTCTTCTAGACTAAAACTGAAAAAGAGGTGTGTAAATATAAGCAAAGTCTCTATGTTGTTCTTTAAAAAAAACTGATTTAATGTAAAAAATAAATAAGAAAAGTATCCTGTCCAAGATTGTAAGTATATTTTTATATTTCCAAGCAGCAACTGCCAGCCTGTATTGTAAACTTGGTATTGTTTTTGCCTTTAACAGTCTAGAGAGTATTACTATAAAAGTCTATAAAGTATTACTATAAAAGTCTATAGAGTATTACTATAAAAGTCTAGAGAGTATTACTATAAAAGTCTAGAGAGTATTACTATAAAAGTCTAGAGAGTATTACTATAAAAGTCTAGAGAGTATTACTCTAAAAGTCTAGAGAGTATTACTCTAAAAGTCTAGAGAGTATTACTCTAAAAGTCTAGAGAGTATTACTATAAAAGTCTAGAGAGTATTACTATAAAAGTCTAGAGAGTATTACTATAAAAGTCTAGAGAGTATTACTATAAAAGTCTAGAGAGTATTACTCTAAAAGTCTAGAGAGTATTACTATAAAAGTCTAGAGAGTATTACTATAAAAGTCTAGAGAGTATTACTCTACAAGTCTAGAGAATATTGGTCTAGATAGGGAACAAAGTTTTTTCCTAGTCCCAATGCTATTTATGGTTAGATGTGCAAGTAATTGTTGCGGTTTCATTCCACAAAATCCCTTTTTCAACTTCTCCACTGCCTTGTTTATCTTTTGTATGAACCAACTGTAGGTACTATTTTTAAATAGACATGCTAGATCTAGAGTTTTGTTATCAAAAGGTAATTTATAAAATATATGTATAACTAACTATATGATCAACATATTTCCCTTTCAACCAAACATTGATGAATTACTGCAATACAGGCCACTGTTGGATAAATGAGCAAATTAATATTAGGCCTACTTGAATATTATAACACTACTATTAATAATATAATATTAAAATATTAAATATGATTTAATATTTTAACAAATACAACTCCTGGACGCAGTGCAACCTCACAAAGTTGTGTTAATTAAATTAAAAATAGCGACATCTACAATAGAACACAAACATACATTGTCCAGGCTGTACTACAGTGTACAGTGAACACTCATTTATCACGGTAGATAGGTTCCGAGACCAGCTGCAATAGCTGAAACCTGCGAAGTGTATTCAGACTTTTAAAACCCTCCCTTTACGTACTGTTAATAAACCACCCTTACAGTAATGTACAGATATCTACAGTATGTACATACAGTACACAGGCACAAACGTTTAGCAATTGTTTTTGAAATTTCCGGAAAATCCGCAATTTCTATTCTCATATAATATAATGAAAAAAATCTGCGAAGTCATGAATCCGCGAATGTTGAACCAGGAAGTAGCGAGGGTTCACTGTTCTCCTATAATATAATAGAAACAAAGCTACACTGAACTTTAAACCCAAATAAACACATTAAGTGAAAGGAAATCAAAGGCAGTTAACTCTAGTTTACTTATTGTGAAAAACTTGTTTTGTTTCAAATGAACCGATTCAAAAGCATAATAAAGTCAGGGCTTTCACACAGTCAGCAAACTGCAGGATTTAGTTGAGAATTTCAAAATAAAATTCTCAGTCTGAAACTGGGAAGTTGGGCAATTAAGTTAGTAAAAACAATCCAGTCGGGAATATAATTTTTTTGTTTTAAGTTTCATTACACTGAGTTTCCATTGCTTCTTGAAATTCTAACGATCTCGGAAATATCCTGGAATTTACAAAAAGTTCCTAAATTCAGGAAAACTTCTGGAATTTGATTTTTCCTGAAAAGTCCTCAAAGTTGTTTTGTGTCATGGTGTGGGCAGTGTTTTATCAGTTGACCAATAGGCCTACACTGATCTAGCCTAAATTTAGTAAAGTAATAAAAAAAGGAATAGTAATACTATAGTTAATGTGTCAGGGAGTAAAAATATAAAAATAACTGTGAAATGAGGGAACAATTGGAAGCGTTGCTGTGATAGAATTATTAAGATACTTATTGCCCTCTAGATTTGATGAATCACAGTGAAAGAAAGGAGGGTCATAGGCTTTGAGGTGTATAGGATTTCTCACCAATGGCCACAAGTGACCATGAATAAAACAAGAGCATATATCTTTCTTTCCTCGCTGTAATACCAAACAGCTTGAAGTAAGAACAGAACAGGACATTAGCTTTGTTGGTTTGTAAGAATCAGTACGGATATGGGTTATATGCTGGAATTGATTTTGATTATATATAGACTTAAATGCTACAAGCAAAGCTGTATAATAAATCTAGTACCTACTACATTTGATGAGTTGTTAAGTTGTTATTGCATGAGATAATATTTCGGGAGAGTTGGCACCTGTACATTGTGAACCAATAAGTCAGAATTAGTTGTCAGTCCCACACATTGCTTGCCTGTTGCAATAGCATAGTCACTATTAGTTACGTAATGAACCCCAGTGGTCAATTTGGTAATCTTTGTTTTAGGTGTTTGCTGCTCGAAGGTCAGATAGCCAAGAGAGTGCAAGTGTGATATTTTTACCCCCCTGAATTGATGATGGACTACACTACAGACTACAACACGGAACACACAATGGGAGGAGGCTATGGTGGAGGAGGGGAATATAATAAGGTCATTAGAACTGCATTCTATATTTAGATAGTGGGAATACTCAATTCTATAATTAGATAGTTTAAATACTATATTTTATAATAATATGGTTTGACCATTCAATTAAAAGGATAAAGTAATAGAATTCAAATTTGAAAAATGTTTTGTTTTTTTTCAGCTTCAACAGACTTATGGAAACCCAATGGATCAAAACTCAGGTTTCTAAATTAAAGCACTTTCTGACATACTGTTAAACTTAAAAAATTATAATTTAGGCCTTCTATGACAAGCTATTGGAGTTGAAAGTTTTGATTCAAAATTAGATAGAAAAATGTTTACTACAACCAAGCTTATTTTTTTTTCAATTCCTTGTTACTGTAAAATGTGAATACAAATGTCCTATATTTCAGGTTACATTCAGTCGCAAGCAGCCGGTGCCTATCCATGGGACAATGCTGGCAACCAGATGCCCACTAATGAGCAGGCTCAAGATTACAGCTACGGCTATGGAACTAGCAGTGCCGGCTATGAAGATTACAGTGCTGGATACGACTATGGCTATGGGAGCAGTCAGCAAGAGCAGTGGGACGAAGGCAACACGGCCAACAACTATCAGCCATTCCAGGCATACTCAGGCAACACGGCCAACAATTATCAGCCATTCCAGGCTTTTTCTTCTGAAACGAGCGGCACAAATTACCCAAAAGCTGCTGGGAACGCTGCAGAGAATGCAGGAGGGGGCGCTGGTTTTCGTGGCAGAGGGGTAGCACGTGGGGGCGTTGGTGATCGTGGCAGAGGGGTAGCAGGCAGAGGGTTTAGTTTTGGCACTGGGAAAAACTTTGGTGGAGATAACAGTGGAGCAACAAGAGGTGGCGGTGGCTGGGCAGATAGAGGCAGAGGTGGACCCAGGGGAGGTCGTGGCATTAGAGGCGCTGTTAGCGGCGCTAGAGGTGCTGTTAGTGGCGCTAGAGGTGCTGTTAGTGGCGCTAGAGGCGCTGTTAGTGGCGCAAATAAGTTTGGAACCAGTGGAAGAGGAAAATTCGGAGAGAGAGGGGGCCGCGGGACTGTCAGGGGTGGAGCGGGTGCCAGTAGGGGTGGGCAAGGCAACAGTGACAGGGGAGTTACGTCTTGGAGAGGCTTTGGGGGGGCATCAGCTGGCAGAGGGAGAGGTAGAGGTAGTTCTGTATCACCTTCAAATAGAGTAATGATCCAGTTTGAGCAAGTCAGCCCTTATGCTACTATGGCAACATTCATCGAGCGATGGAAAACTTTTGCCCACAGTTTTACAGATTGTGGGAACGCTGTTTCAAATATTGAATGTTCCCTGAAAGCATGTAAGGTTAGTCTGCATTATAACCTGTTATTAAAGCAATCACTTAGATGAACATTAGGTTCGTGTCCCTTCCTCCCCACTTATAAAGAGCTGACTGGATGTTCTTGTTGGTTCCACAGATCAACTACCTGCAGCTGAACTTTGAGTGCAAATTCCTGACCAAGTGTGCCACCTACAGCGTCTTTACTGGCGTGCTTAACATCAACAAGCTGTCTGCCACCAACACGCAACTGGAGTCCATATTTGTGGCCCGGGGCATGGGTATGAGTAAGAAGAGTGCCAAAATGGATTGCTACGAGAAAGCCTACAAACTGTTGTCCGACTCCAGTGTAAGTAAAAATAAACAAACAACTTTGTAACTTATTTTATAGCTGTAAGGTGAGTTTGAAAATATGTAATGTGTTCAACTATAGAGATTGATTGATAAGCAAGAGTAGAAAAGTTAATAATTCTATATTCTTGTTTGCAAACAGGTTCAAGAATTTGTTAGTCAAAAAGATTGTGGTGAGCAGGCATTGATTCAGGAGGTTCGCAACATATACAGAGATAACCCTCAAAGTTTTATGGAGATGCTCAAGGTATCAATGGCTGCAAGGCTTATATCATCAACACATACACAACTCCTGATCAGTAACAGGATTTTTATACAAATCATTTGTGTATTGGAATTGCAATCTGATTTGCATCGGATCATTCTGTTACTGTAATATTAAAATAAATAATAATTTCATGCTACTCACGCATAAAACAGTTTTGTAAAATTCAATTTTGTCTTGTAAAGCAAAAAATAGATGTCATTTTTGATAATTTATTTTTGAAGTTGAAATATGGCTAAATATATCAATGTTTTCGTATCCCTTAAAAATGATCCAGAAATTGTTTCCTTGTAGAAAAGTAATGCTCTGGCAGCTGAGATGGAGATACCTAAACCCAAAGTGCCTGAAAACTTTGGAGGCAACAAAGGTCCTGTCGCTGGGGGAGGCCGCAAGAGGATCTCTAGCATCAGGCCAGGCAGTGAGATGAAGAAAGGAAAGTTCTCTGATCATCTGATGGATGTCCTGGAGAATAAACATCTTTCTCTGGCACCAAACAAGAAAGTTGGCATTCTCATGCAGCCTACTGACTCTCTCTTTAAGAAAATGACAAAGTTGAAAGAGGTAATGCAGAATCTTTTTTTCACCCTGTTTCATAAATTGAAAAACTTAAAATAGAAAAATTTTTGACGGGTGTTAAAACTATGAAGAATGTTTATTCTGTGATGACGAGTGTTGAAAACTGTTTTTATTCTGTAGTGATAGTTGTTAAAACTATATTGAATGTTCACTCTGCATTGACAGTTGTTAAAAGAAGAAGGAATAACCAAACTTCACATTGTGCCAAAGATAGACCAGATTGCCCATAAAACTGCAATACATATACAGAATGTCTACAGATTTCAAGACGTAAGTTAAAGTCTAGATTGTGTTGGAGTTTCTCTTTATGTAAATATTATATGAGCATTCTTAGAAAGAAATACTCCTAACAATATCAAAAGCTGGATATAATGAATAATAATGCATGTAAATTAAAACAGACATCACATTAATAGTAAGTGATAAGCTTTAAATCCTATAATGTTTAGACCATTGATCTGACATGTTCCTATAATGTTTAAACCATTCATCTGACATGTTCCTATAATGTTTAAACCATTGATCCGACATGTTCCTATAATGTTTAAACCATTGATCTGACATGTTCCTATAATGTTTAAACCATTGATCTGACATGTTCCTATAATGTTTAAACCATTGATCTGACATGTTCCTATAATATTTGAACCATTGATCTGACATGTTCCTATAATGTTTGAACCATTGATCCGACATGTTCCTATAATGTTTAAACCATTGATCTGACAGGTTCCTATAATGTTTGAAGCATTGATCTGACATGTTCCTATAATGTTTAAACCATTGATCTGACAGGTTCCTATAATGTTTGAAGCATAGATCTGACATGTTTCTATAAGGTTTAAACCATTGATCTGACATGTTCCTATAATGTTTAAACCATTAATCTGACAGGTTCCTATAATGTTTAAACCATTGATTTGACAGGTTCCCATCCTGGGATTTGAAAATAAAATGCCAGTGTATTGTGAGATCTACTTTGATGATGTGTTTATGGCTGATGGAGCTCCAGACTTCAAGAGGAACCAGGCCATGTTGCATGCCTACACCAACCTGGCCTCTCTCTTGTACAGGAAGCCTCTAGAGGAAATAGTTCAATGTCCAAAGTAAGAACTTGAGTTATTCTCAGACTTGTGCATAGTTCAATGTCCAAAGTATGAACTTGAGTTATTCTCAGACTTGTGCATAGTTCAATGTCCAAAGTAAGAACTTGAGTTATTCTCAGTCTTGTGCATTAATTTGTCACTATTGATCTTTTGAATTGATCTATTCTTATACTGGTGGTCTACAATTTTATTTATAAACTAAAGGCTTATCATTATCATCCTGATCCAGCAGCCATTTGGGCACTTGCCCTTTGGTCTGAGGCTATGGTGAAGAAATTGCTGACTTTTTGTAGCTGTTGGTAGTTTGAATATTGAGTGGTGAGATTTGGTGTTTTGGGGAGATTGACATTTTGTATATCCTGTAGTGCAGCACAGTCAAAAAGGTGATGGGCAACTGTTTCATTTTGGTGTTTACAGAGGGGGCATGTCGCCTACATTGTAGACCTACAGCTTACAGGCATATTTACATTTGTACATTCTATGTAAAACTAGTTTTTGGGTTAATACTTATGAATATACCAATGTCAAAATTATTTGTTTATAGAAATGTTTGTCACTTGAACATGTTGGTCTAGATCCAGAACACTGGGTCTGACATTCCAGGCTAACTCCAGGTTTTTCCCCTGAGTTTAGAGGGTGTTCCTGGGTTTAGAGGGTGTTTCTGGGTTTAGAGGGTGTTCCTGGGTTTAGAGGGTGTTCCTGGGTTTAGAGGGTGTTCCTGGGTTTAGAGGGTGTTCCTGGGTTTACCCAGCTCTACTTGTTGGGGTAAAGGCGGCTGGGGTTTGACACAATCCCCTTTTATGCTGTGACCAAGGAAACTTTGTTACGAAAGAGATACTTAAAAAAAATTGTGTTTATATTTATTTTCAAAATATTTTTTTTTACAATTAATTTAAAAATCTCATTGTGGCGTTCATTTATCTATATACTGATATCTATGCTTTTCAATGTTTCAGGGTGTGGCATCCATTCATGTGTGATGATCCAGATATTTACAATGTGGTGACCAAATGGCAGGGAGAGGATAACAATTCACTGCTAAGTAAATAAACCTAGAGATAGAGAGATAAAACTAATGAAATTGAAATCAAAATAGAGAAATAAATGAACCTACAGATATAAAGTCAATTTCATTGGGTTTAAAACCATAGAATTCTCCAAATTGTTTCAACATGTTAGAAAACAAAAAGTTTAGTTATACTTGTAGAAATAGTTTATATTATCAGCAATAAACAACTTGTTTTACTAGTACAAAGGAGGCCGGACACTGTGCAGGCTACAGAATTTGGCCACTGAAACTTTACAGGCCCTAAAGATCAAACCAGTATGATAGGGGTTCTCTTTTTTTTACTTTAAAATATTAGTAGCAGTGCCTTTTTTGTGATAGTACGCACCGGTACGGCGTACCGTCACCTTTTTCAATGTGGGGAAAAATTATTACTTTTCTTGTATTTTAACGTTTATTATTAATTTATTATATTATTAATTTGTTAAAATTGAATTCTTTTAAAATTGCGCGCAATAAGAATTAAAATCTAAAATGTGAAGTTGCTTTAAAACTTACGCATCCATCACTGAGTACCGGCACCTATATTTTATTTTACAAAAAAAGCACTGATTAGTAGAATGAATGATTTTTATTTTAAATAGTAGAAATAAGTGTAGGACTGTGCAACAAATGTAGTTTCAATGCTAAGTTACCTGTAAGATGTAATCTTTCAGCCAGTAATCTTGCCAACATGAAGCAGATGATGCAGTCCATGCCAGATGTTTCTCTGCCAATAGAGAGAATGGTGCTGACAGAGCATGAATCTGACAAAGACATACAGAATGTATTTAAAGCATTGGAACTAAGTGCCACCAGAAACCTGATGCTGTTGGAATGTGAAATAGTCAGGGACCCTGACATGAAGTTCACGTAAGTTGAAAGGTTAAAGTGTAGTTTTTGTAATGGGGCTGGAAATCTGTTGACCAAGCTGCAGATTTACATGTTGCTATATCAATTAGAATTACAACCAAAAAAAAAACTTTCAAGTAGGTGGGAAAATGTCCTATAAAAGTAAAAGGGAATTTTTCATATTCCAGTCTAAATAGGTTTATTATTTTGGTGTCAATCACTTTGATTAAAAGTTGTAATATGCTTGTAATGTTATGTAGCCTAAATTTGTGGGTTTTTTAAAGCTTGTATAAAACATATTTTTCTGAAAACATTTTTAAGGTTTGAGGCATGTCTATGTACAGGTGTAAACTAGGTACTAACTACCCTCACCTCCAAGTCAATACAACAAGGATTCTCAGTTTGCTGCAGCTGAACCATAAAAAGAGCTTAGAGTTTTACCACGTTCCAGGTCATGTGACTGACCTATATATTTTATTCCTTCTCAGGTGTTCATTGTCATTACAAGGTAGACTGTTGGCTAACAGAACTCATTCAACAAAAAATGGTGCCAAAAGACTTTGCTCAGAAGTTGTGATGAATGAAATGAAAAAGAAGCATGATTCTATTTTTGTAAGTGTACACCGCAACAGCACTTTAAATAATAATGAAAAAAAAATGATTAGCATTACATAGTTCACTCACAGATTGGGTACCATCTGACTGTTGATCTGTTACCTTAATGGTAAACACGACTTTAATAAAAATGTTTTTGTTTACTTTTAGTGTTAGTGAGCTAAGTTTCTTGTCACTGACAGTGTTTCACTGCATTATATACTGCTTCATAATACTCTTGATACATACAGACATGTACAAATGCAAAACAGTATAATAAATACCAAGTCCAGTAAAAAAAGCTGTATATGAAAGAAAAATAGCACGATCAACTATTTTGTCAGAAGACAAAAAATCACATAAGCTGAACACTTACAATATAAACATATAAACAAGGCAATGGGCCGCATGGTCAATTAAAAAACTGAACACTTACAATATAAACATATAAACAAGGCAACAGGCCGCATGGACAATTAATAAACTGAACACTTACAATATAAACATATAAACAAGGCAATGGGCCGCATGGTCAATTAAAAAACTGAACACTTACAATATAAACATATAAATAAGGCAACAGACTGCATGGGCAATACACAAAGTCTGGGAAACCAAAAAACCCATTTGACACATAGAGTGATATCATATCAAAGAAAAGTAACTCTAGCCAACATATATAGTCTGTATTTTCTTTACAGTTCATCTAATAAGACTACTTTTAATTTAATCAATACATTAGCAGAGTATGTCTGTCCATGCTATCACATTTAGCATTCTCTGTGTTCTCTGTTTCCACAATTCACTTGCAG
Organism: Anisus vortex; assembly: GCA_949126835.1. Lineage (NCBI taxonomy): Eukaryota > Metazoa > Mollusca > Gastropoda > Planorbidae > Anisus > Anisus vortex. The sequence continues at coordinate 537,366 of OX421501.1, forward strand.
ATTGTTTACATCTGTCATGTGATAGAAAGTCTTATTGTATGTTGAAGCCTTTTTTTTTTTTTAATTTTGACAATGTCTGGAAATATTTTGTTAACAGTGCAGTTGGTGACATTTTTGTATTTGATGTTTTGTCAGTAAATATACTCAACAAATTGTGTCAGTAAATATACTCAACAAATTGTGTCAATAAATATACTCAACAAATTGTGTCAATAAATATACTCAACAAATTGTGTCAATAAATATACTCAACAAATTGTGTCAATAAATATACTCAACAAATTGTGTCAATAAATATACTCAACAAATTGTGTCAGTAAATATACTCAACAAATTGTGTCAATAAATATACTCAACAAATTGTGTCAATAAATATACTCAACAAATTGTGTCAGTAAATATACTCAACAAATTGTGTCAATAAATATACTCAACAAATTGTGTCAGTAAATATACTCAACAAATTGTGTCAGTAAATATACTCAACAAATTGTGTCAGTAAATATACTCAACAAATTGTGTCAGTAAATATACTCAACAAATTGTGTCAGTAAATATACTCAACAAATTGTGTCAGTAAATATACTCAACAAATTGTGTCAGTAAATATACTCAACAAATTGTGTCAGTAAATATACTCAACAAATTGTGTCAGTAAATATACTCAACAAATTGTTTTTCATGTTTCCAGGTGACAACTGATTTTATCGGCCACACAATCACTAGACAGGAACTCATTCAAAAGGCTTTGAAAAAAAAAGCTGATGGAGTTGCACCTGCCAAGATTTTTTACAAGAAACAGGAAAATAAAGGTTTGTGTCTGGCATGGTTCATTAAGTTAACTTGTACTGGTATTACTCTATTAGTAAATACATGTTACAAGAGAAGAGGCTAAAGTACATTCATTTGTCTATGCATAAAAGAGGGGAATAGTGACTGAGCAGCAGCACATTCATCTGGCATACCAGGGGTCCTGGGTTCAAATACTTGTGAAGGCTAGAATTTTTTATCATGTCTGGGGCTGACCCTGAGTCTACCCAGTTCTGATGGGTGCCTAACATTACTTAACCAAAAGTGAAGGTGTCTGTGAATTGCGTTGGCCACACAATCCCCTAGTATGCCATGGCTACGGAAAATAGTGAACGCTGCATTACTGGCATATGGATCAATTTGGTCAGACTGGATTATTATTTTCCCACAGAAGATGTTAAAGTAAGTTCAGTAGAGGCCAAGAGGAAGCAAGAGGAAGACAGAAGAAGGAATGAACAAATAGAAAACCTGCCAGAAAACATTCAAATTAAACCATTACTTCCATGGATGGCCGCTGTAATGTATGAAATCATTGATGACTATTATAAGAAGGTAACAAACAAATCTGATCATCCATCTACAGTCTACTAGTTAACTCATATGTGGCCTAAAGTTTACTTAATGTAATAAAACACTAGTACAAGGTGTTTTTTTGTGTGTGATTTTGGTTAAAGTCCATTCAAGACATCAGGCCGGTTGGTCCTGCATTTAGTTCACAGGACAGTCAACAAAACGGCCAGTATTTTAACCCCGCCATTGACCAATCCCTGCTGCCCTGCAGGAGTTTTGGGCCTAGTGGTCGTAATAATCTTCTGTCTAGAAGGAATGTCTGTAAACTTATAAGACATAAACAATATATTAAGCCTTCCCATACCGACCTACTTTTCTGCGATGTATACCTTCAGTCCCAGCCATTATTTTACTAATTATTCCCTAACGGTCCAGACTTTATTTCAGAAAGGCTGAGACATCGATAGGATTCCAAAATGATTTGTTTACTTTTTTGTTGGTAAAAAATTGATATGTAGAGAGTAAATTGTTTTAAACTTGATAATTTATCTTATTAGACGAATCTAATTCTTAAAAAAACTTTAAAAAAATTATTTATTCATAATATTAATTCATAAGAAAAAGTTTCACTAACATTTAAGTCCATAATAGCAGAAGGAAACTTGGTACCATCCATTAGAACCACACTTTCAATTCAAATAAAACTCACTAATTGATTGATTTTCATAATTTAAAAAGTGAAATAAAATTCAACTATTCAGCTTTCGAATAAACATTCTGCCCAAGACTATGGCAAAAGGTCAGATCCTTATTTTTGTTCTTCAAATAGATACCCTTTGTTGAGGGAAATATACGCGCCTGGGCTACAGGGAATTGGAATTGGCTGATGGAAATATATGCGCTTGGGACAGAGGGGAAAAATTAGGTCGCTGGATATATTTTTGCCTGGAGCTGTAAGGGTTAATCAACTGATTGTGATGGGCCTCTTTCAATTATATTCAAATATTTACTTTAGAAAAAACTTTTTTTAGTTATATCTTTTTATCTTTAAAAGTAAGATTTTAATGCAAAATGTTAAATATAGTGTTGTAGTGTAATATGTTTTTGACTGTTTCATTTATGTGTAGATCTCACTAGAGGACCTTATGGTCAATGTGTCAGAGATGACCAAGTCCCAGAGAGATATGGTCACAGCCTGTGCTACCAAGATGGGTTTGCGTGTGATCACCAAACTAAAGGCTCAACATGACAGTTCCCTACTGAGACGAACCATCACAGCCCGGGATATGTCGAAAATATTACAGCTTCATGGTGGACAGTCAGGCAGATACAAATTGGTAAGTACGAGTTACACTCAGGTTTTCAACAAATATTTTTTATGGTTTGCCTAATCTTTTCATAATCTAACAATATGATAAAGATTAGTATTATATATGAATTAGAGCTGTAACGCATTGAGCGGGTTTACCAATTCAAATCCTGGTGAAAGCTAGGATTTGTTCCTGGGATTGGTGGGTGTCCCTCAATCTACCCAGCTCTGATGGCTACCTGACAGTGGTTAGGGTAAAGTAAAGGCAGCTGGACATTGTGCTGGTCACATAATCCCTTAGTATGTTGTAGCCATAGATACTGATGAACTCTGCCTCACCGGCCCAATGATCAATTTGGTCCAACAGTATAACAGCTACTTTACTTGGATAGAAATAAATACATACAGGCAGTTCTTTACAAAATTTAATATCATTATTTTTAAATTAATTAATTTTTATTATTGCAGTATTTTTTAAATCATAACAGGCTTCAAAAGATTTAAGAAAGTTTTTACATTTCACTACAATGGACAAAACAGCGTGCAAAACACTTAAAATTAGAATAAAATGTGAATAAGATAAGATAAGATAAGATTGCTTTATTGATCCAAATGAATGGAAAATTGACTTGATTACATAAATTCCGTTTTTTCAGCATACCTAAAACAATATCAAAGAACCATTTGTACTCAAACACAATAGACATTCACGCACACTATCATACCATTTATCATATAAGAAAAAAAGTAGGCCTATTATTTAGGAGTCAGCTATTGAGCCATCGTATTTCCTGGCTGAAAGGTGATTCTTTTGAAAGAGTCTTACTGACAGTGGAACAAAAGAGTTCTTAAATCTCTCTGTTCTTGCCCTTATAGAAAGAAGCCGACCACTTCGACTAGATATTATGTAGCTAACATGAAGCGGGTGTGCATGATCTTGGAGGTTTTTATCAATCATAGACAGGCACCTTGAACTGAAAATATCCGCAAGAGATGGTAATTCTGTCTGTGTAGTACGAGAGGCTTTGTTTATTAGGCGGTCTATCCGATGTTTGTTCAATGTGGTGGTATTACCATACCAGCAGGTGATTGCAAAGGTTATGATGCTACCAACAGTCGCCGAGTAAAATAGATTCATAATGGTTTTCTCTATGTGAAATATTTTTAGTTTATTAAGACAGAAAAGTCGTTGGTGCATTTTCTTACAAAGGATTTGGCAGTGGTCAGACCAAGTCAGTTTGTCAGTAATTGTGACGCCAAGATATTTATATTGCGAGACTTGATCTATTATTTGGTTGTTTATGTGCAAATCAGTCAGCTTGCGTTTTTCTTTCCGGAAGTCTACAATCATTTCTTTCGTTTTTGTGATGTTCAATATCAGGTAGTTCTCTTCGCACCATTTGTAGAAATCTGAGGTCGTACTGTGATAGAGACTGTCGTCACTGGAAACAAGGCCGACAATGGCTGTATCATCGGCGTATTTGATTACAGATACTGTATCGATTGCTGAACTTTGAATGTCATTGGTGTAAATTGTGTATAGAACGGGAGAGAGGACACACCCTTGAGGCGCTCCAGTGCTTATTTCTCTTATTTGTGAGGTACATCCCTCTACTCTGGCAAATTGAGGGCGGTTTATCAGAAATTGCATGATCCAGGCTTGGATGCGTTGACTGACATTTAAAGCAGATAGTTTCTGTATCATAAGGTGTGGTTGGATGGTATTGAATGCAGATGAAAAGTCAACGAAGAGTATTCGAGCGTAATTCTTCGGCGTATCCAGATGGTGGTACAGTCTATCTAACATTAATGCTATAGCATCCTCTGCGCTTCTGCCTTTTTTGTAAGCAAATTGGTGGGGATCAAGGCTTTTGTGCACCTTATTTAGTATACGTCTGAGAATAATTTTCTCAAAACATTTCATGATAATAGATGTTAAAGCGACAGGACGTAGGTCATTGTTGCAAAGGACTTTTTCTTTCTTTGGTACGGGCACAATCTCTGAGGTTTTCCAGATAATAGGAATAGTATGGTTTTCCCAAGATTGATTAAAAATGTAGCAAAAAATAAAGGTCAGCTGTTCCGCACAAAGCTTTACTAGTCGCCCACTTATTCTGTCTGGTCCTGACGCTTTGGATATGTTTACTTGTTTAAACAGTGACGTCACAACATCTACACTGAAACCTTCCTGACTTTCATCTAGAATTAAATTTAAATTTAACCATGTAGTTAGTTGAAAAATCGTTAATAAAACTTCAATCATGTTTTTTTTCTCATAAAAGATCTTACAAAACTCAAACATTTGTTATTAGGACTACCTTAACCTATATACACTGCCAGTTAACAATAAGAAATGTGTTACTGCTGACAAATTGATTTGGGAAATATTTAATTAATTTAGAATAAATTGCATGAATAAAACATGAATTAATTTGGCGTTATATTTGAGAATTGTCCAATCCCTTGCTTCTTCCAACAGGTCCAATGTGTGAATCCATGTTCCCAGGAAGAGCTGAATAAGTTCCGGCAGGAATGTGTGAGCCAACACCAGATCTTGGTGGACGCCCGCACTAGAGACGACCCCGAGGCAGATGAGAACCAAGAAGTGGACCGTGTCAAACTGCCACAAGGGGGAGCCCAGCATAGTGACCTAATAGACATGGCAGAACCTTTGGACGTGAAGATAGAAATAGAAAACTCTGCATTTGGTGGCCCGCCGACAAATCCTGCACGCCCGGTCAGGCCACTCATGGCCTCTCATTTTGCTCCACCTCCTCGTGCTTTTAGACCACCAAGGCCCCCTATGGGTCCCAGGTTTCCTCCCTACGGGGGCCCACCTATGTATAGGCCCCGGTTTCGCCCATTCTAAAAAACAATTATTTTTTTATTGAACTCTTTTATGATTGATCAAAAAATGTTGTCAGTATTGTTGTAACTATTGGTTGATCTCATTTTACATTCACAATGCATTTCCATACACTGTCCACATTTCCCACAAACTTGCAACTCAATCATTGCCACATACTGTTATTGTCCAAATTAAAGTTTTTCACATTCTTTGTTTTTATACACAGTCCAAATTAGTATCCATACCATTACTAACTTCAATAGAATTTGTCCTATACAATTTTACCAAATTGTGGTTGTTCCTGTATAGTTTTAAAGAAATATTTAATAAGATCAAAGTGTGACTATTTGACTAAACAATTCAATGTTTTTATCTCTAAAGATGTTTTATTTTAAATGTTTATTTAGCATTGAATGTTTGTGTTTAAGTACTGAATTTTTAGTGTTTGGTGTTTCTTTATTGATCAATTTTTATGTTTTTATTTGGACATGTTTGTTATACAAGTAATAAAATTAATACATTTATTGGCAGTGGGTTTTGTACATTATTTCAGCCAGACACAGAGTAAATACACAGAGTGGTGAATACAAAGTTTGCCAAAATGTAATTTATAATAGATAAAAAAACGTGCCATTAACCCTTGGTCCACCGACCTACTTCTTGCTATGAATACCTTCATTACTGGTTAATATTTTACTAATTACTCCCCACGGCCCCGACTTTATTTTAGAATTGCTAAAACATCAATAGGGTTCAGAAATAAAAAATTTTTTTTTTTTTTAAAAGTAATAACATGTATTGTAGTTGTAGAGAGTAAAATGTTTTAAACAACTATCTTATTAGAATAATCTAATTCTTAAAATAATTCTATTCATTATCCGAAATCAACAAAGTTCAATAAGTAGTAAGTAGTTTATTCAATGTATTTGTATTCAACAGTTTCAAAATATAAAATTACCTTTTACAAAAAATGTAATAACCATGCTCAGTAGACAGATAATAGAATTATATTTAGTTATAGAAATGATGGACATTTTTCAAGTAGTGAAAAAAACTTTGAAGAGAAGGAAGTCAACTCTGCAATGAAATTTAAAGTAGCTTGAAATTCCAGGGACAAATGCATTCAAAAGTAGAGCTGTAAGATTATTTCTAGAAACCATTAAGACATTTAATTTGTTCTACAACTAGCAGAATACGGGACAGAATAAATCAATTTATTAAAATAATGGCACAACTGTCTGAAGCCTCGAACACTCCAGCTTGAGACCCATTGGTCGCTCCAGATACACCCTACAATGGGCATGTGTGGTCAAACCAGCTTGATGCTTGGTGTCATTCACTTTCTACTTCTAAATTAATTAGGTGGGCCTCTTGATATAAAGCTTTTCACAACAGCAATAGAGCAGTGCTGCTGTTAGAGTTAGACTACAGTGCCACAGTTTATGCATCCATGTAGCAAACTGTAATGTCCCAGCTTCTACTTGTTGCTAAAGTAATGTCCCAGCTTCTACTTGTTGCTAAAGTACTGTCATAGCTTCTACATGCATGTACAAATTGAAATAGTTAAAATTGTTTAAAAATTACTCAGTAAAATATCAAAATAAATGCAAATATGTCCATAAATGTACAATTAAAGGCCAACAAGAAGGTCCAATTGGTGTTGATATAAAACAGATTTCATCATAAACATAAATAAATTTGACATTACAAATCTAGTCATTTACTATATACTAATAATTCAAGGAGTCTAAAAATTGAAATTATTGCCTCAAAATTGCATCATTCTGTTGGGGTAAATGTTAAAAATATTTTATGAATAAACAATGTTTCCAACTAACATTCTTGTCATATACACAAACAAATGGTAGTGGTAGAACACTCTAAAAACACCATAAAATTGATGTATGATCATTATAATGTATTTAAAAATAAGGTGAACATTTATTTACTCTCAATGATTACGTAAGGTTAAAATATTTCAATAGAATAACTTCCAAGAATCAAAAGTCTCACAGTTGTTTGGTTTCTTTCACAAAACATAAATTCATTTTAAAGTTGGCAACAGTTCTTTACAAAATCAAGTCATTTTTTTTACTCAACATGGAAACTTGAATCAATGGTACATAACTCTCTGATACAGACTTGAATCAATGGTAAATAACTCTCTGATACAGAATTAGGCCCAAGGGCCTTAAGCAAGGAGAAACTTTTACTAGGTATTTAATGTAGCTATAATATATAATGAAGTTTTCTTTTTCTTTAAGCTAAATAATTTTCACCATTTTCCCCTATAAAGTTCACATTTGGCCTCAGGGAAAACTCTCAACTGTTTGCTACAGAATGTTATTGGAATTATTTTTACATTTGGCCATCAGAGTGTATTTTATTGACTCTTTTCACTAAACTATATTTGAAAAATGACAAGAAACTTTTACTTTTAAAATGCTTGTATCAAAAACAAGTTTAAACTCCTATACAAATTGTATGAAAAATATTTTCCTGCAGCACAGTGTCATCAAGCATGAAGGCCATTGATTTAATCACTGTGTTGTAAAATATACAACAAGGCGACTATCACAATTGGTAAAAAACATATGCAGGTGACAAACGTAATAGAAATTTTTTTTTTAAATATGAGAGGCATTCATGTCAGTGAATTCATTCTCCAGCAGGCAGTAGAGATTCATCATTCAGCCACTGAGTTCATTCTCTTCCATACTGATCTCATGTAAAGTTGACTGGGTTAGTGTTAGTGTCATAGTAGCCGCCAATCCTCATAGCTAGCCAAAGGTCTTTAGGCTGAAGTGTGACACGTTTTGCATGAATGCAGCATAAGTTGGCATCTTCAAATAGTCTCACTAGGTAGGCCTCACATGCCTGGAAGAGATCCAGACATCATTAGAACATCATTACATCGTTTAGACATAATTACATCATTTAGACATCACTACATCATTTAGGCGTCATTACATCATTGAGACATCATTAGATCATCTTTCAGACATCATACAGACATTACAACATATTTAAGACATTATTGCAATATCATTCAGACATCATACAGTCATGACATCATCATATAGACCAGCGGTTCCCAAACTGGGGGGCGCGACCCCCTTGGGGGTCGAATGACCATTTTGCGGGGGTCGCCAAAGACTTTCGGAAAACGTATGTTTTTGATGGTCTTAGGAGCCGAAACACAGTTCATCTTTCCGTCTCCAAGCGAGTCCACCTACATGCAGATACATCAGCATACTACGTGTAGGCTACTTGGCGTAATGACATCAATACAGGTGTATGTGACAAGGTCGGCACCATAATGCACTTATGCGGATCAGTAACACATGTGTAGAGAGTTGTGTTAAAAAGCCTCTTCTCTGTTAAAAGCAGCCATTGTGTTAAAAGCAGTAGTATTGGCGATAAAGCGACCGACACTTCATGAATATTTTGGAATTTAGTGTAGATTCTGTTCGGCCTGGATTTCAAAATAATTAGTGATCGGAGTAATCGGAGCTCACTTTATGATACATGGACAAATATTAGCAACAAAGACATTGCCACACCAGTTAAAGGAAGTAATATAAAGCGTCATAAGTTATGCCCTTTTGTAAAAACAAGATCTGCAACGAGTATGATGCTTCGAACAATGCTAGCTATTTCACACTTGTGAGATGATTGTCGAGAGAAATTAAAACTTGTTTCTTTTAGTTTCATGGTGAACTAGTTTTTTTTAAAATATATTTTATATCAGAAAGCAAGACTGCTTTTTGAAGCACTTTTCGGCGATTAAAGTGAACTGCAGACAATAATTTACTTGGTTGACATTTTGTCGTCTTGAATGAGTTAAATTTATCAATGCAAGGAGGAAAATATAACATATCATAATTTATCTAAAAAGATCCGATCATTCCAAATGAAATTTAGCTTTTGCATAAAAAAATTAGATGAAAATGAAATGTATATGCTGTCTATTTCAAGCCCCACGAAGAGGGTGTAAGTTTGTGTGTGTGTAGTTATTGCGCTGCGCCGGGGCCTATAAGAGTTTATCTTTGTAATATTATTTGTAAGATCAATGCTGAAGTTTAGGAAAAGTTACATTAATTTAAATTAAAATCTGTACTTGATTAAAGTTTGAGAATAGGCTTGTAAGGTTGTGAATGATATGATTACATTCTAATGGTAACTCTTATGGCAGTTTCATAAAATGGTCCACAGACCTTTTAAAAGATTCCTGACTTCTATAAACATATGTAATGCAAATAAATCATCTAGATTTGACTAGTATTGAAAAGTGGGATCGAACCGGCACTTTTTTTTCTCATGCGGCTCCTGGTCTACTTTATTTGCTTTCTTTGAAAACCATGACAAAATGTTTACGATGATAAATTCTGTGAAATAACACTTTCACATGCTTGCAGCCGAAATTTCATGATACTTTCCAAATCTACCTGACACTACATATCTATGTACTTGCCAGAAGCCCATTCACAGTTTAAGATATTCTTGAGAAAGCACAAATGAGTTCATTGAGCGTTTTAACAACGATGCATAGAGAACTGTTTTCTATATAATGCCAGGTACAAAATTCTGAATCAAATGTTTGCAGTTATAAACTATTTTGACTGAGATTGTGTTGCGCCGTTTTCTTCCATTTCCAACAAAATATCTTAGTAAACATGCTTTTCCACCTTGTTGGTTATCAAGTCTAAACACAGTATACTTATTGTTGGAGGTGAACTGCTTAGTTGTGCTCTTTCAAAGACTGCCCCAAGAATTTCTGAACTGATGAGAAATACGCAATGTCAACCATCACAATAGCTGACATTCGTGTTGTAATTAGAAATATAGGCCTAAGCTTAGACCTATACAGGTATCTTGCAATAGTGAATTACATTTGTTTTTATGTCTTCTTTTTTTAAATGATTAATCGCTATGCTTTAATTAGGTTCAATTTGTAACAATAAAAATACATCCTGCATATTAGATATTTGCATTACAATTCATAACAGTCGCGAAATGCAGTAATAAACTAGAAACAAAATTATTAATTTTTTTATGGGGGGGGGGTCGCCAAAGCATTATAAACGGTATAGAGGGGTCGCGGCCTAAAAAAGTTTGGGAACCACTGATATAGACCTTATTACAACATCATTTAGTTGTAATTGCAAAAAATAACCCTTTAATATATCATAACAACATTCATACAGCATCAACTAATTCCCTTTATTCCCCTTGAACCAGTAAGTAAAACAAAGATATAATTTCCATCACTTTCAAGTAGAAAGACCAGCAAAGTATTTCAACTATTGGGGATACTGTTGTACTAGAGTTCATTATTTTATTCTTTCAGCATTCTAGTATTAGTTAGACAGTTTAAGTTTGTAATTATATTGCTTATATATTAGAAAACTAAACTTCAAGCCTTACTTCAAGCTTGTACAAATGTAACAAGAACATAAGTTAGACCTATACTAGAATATGCATCTATTGAATGTTAACCATAAGGTACTAAATTGAAAAAATCTAAACCCACTCTGTTATTTTTCCAGTACTGAAAAGTTACAATGCCATGTCTAATAACTTTGTGATACTTACTTCCTACTGAAAAGTTACAATGCCATGTCTAATTACTGTGTGATACTTACTTCCTACTGAAAAGTTACAATGCCATGTCTAATTACTGTGTGATACTTACTTCCTACTGAAAAGTTACAATGCCATGTCTAATAACTGTGTGTTACTTACTTCCTGAAGGGCACTAATTGCCATGGACTGCCAACATAAATTTCTCATACTGTCCCTGACAATAATCATACCAATTTCTCTCACCTGAAAAATGACATACAATGGTTTAGTTCATCAAATGTAAAATAAAAGTTACTGCAAGGCCATTCATAACAAGAAAAACTACAAATCTTTCAGACACCATCTTAACATTTTACCCACTAGCTGGTTAAATAACTCAAAGACATACTGTGATGAAGACACCAAGTTTAGCATTTAGTCCAACAAACAAAACATTTCTTCTATATATTATAAACACTACAACTCACCACTCTAGCAAAGGGTAATTTTCTTATAAGCAATGTTGTGGATTTCTGAAACTGTCTTATCTCCATCAGAGCCACAGTCCCAGGTCGCCGTCGTCTTTTTGGAGGAGAAACAGCAGGGTGAGATCTCCCTACCCCTAGTTAGAACAAAAACAGTTTTGAAACATCAGAATCTAAAACTGTCAAAATGGAGCAGGGTGAAGAACAACTCAAAGACATCGTAGAGTGGACATTGAACAAACAAATAAAGACATCGTAGAGTGGACATTGAACAAACAAATAAAGACATCATAGACTGGACATTGAACAAACAAATAAAGACATCATAGACTGGACATTGAACAAACAAATAAAGACATCATAGACTGGACATTGAACAAACAAATAAAGACATCATAGACTGGACATTGAACAAACAAATAAAGACATCGTAGACTGGACATTGAACAAACAAATAAAGACATCATAGACTGGACATTGAACAAACAAATAAAGACATCATAGACTGGACATTGAACAAACAAATAAAGACATCATAGACTGGACATTGAACAAACAAATAAAGACATCGTAGACTGGACATTGAACAAACAAATAAAGACATCGTAGACTGGACATTGAACAAACAAATAAAGACATCATAGACTGGACATTGAACAAACAAAGAATGGTAGTCATAGGATAATTAATGTACTGTGTTATATGCTTTTTCTACATTTTTTATTTTCTTTCTGTAAATGTTAATAAATTTAGTGAATTAACTGTTGTCAGCTATTACATTTGTTATGGGTTAATATTCACTTGTATTTAGCTGTACAACAGTTTTCTTATATCAAAAATTTTTTGAATACACTTTCCATAATGGAAGAAGAAAGAAAGGGAAAAGTGCATGTTAGAAAATAGAATGACAAGTGTAAATAGACCATGAGTACTGGTAAATAGAATGACAAGTGTAAATAGACCATGAGTACTGGTAAAAAAAAATGACAAGTGTAAATAGACCATGAGTACTGGTAAATAGAACGACAAGTGTAAATAAACCATGAGTACTGGTAAATAGAATGACAAGTGTAAATAGACCATGAGTACTGGTAAAAAAGAATGACAAGTGTAAATAGACCATGAGTACAAGTAAATAGAACGACAAGTGTAAATAAACCATGAGTACTGGTAAATAGAATGACAAGTGTAAATAGACCATGAGTACTGGTAAATAGAATGACAAGTGTAAATAGACCATGAGTACTGGTAAATAGAATGACAAGTGTAAATAGACCATGAGTACTGGTAAATAGAATGACAAGTGTAAATAGACCATGAGTACTGGTAAATAGAATGACAAGTGTAAATAGACCATGAGTACTGGTAAATAGAATGACAAGTGTAAATAGACCATGAGTACTGGTAAATAGAATGACAAGTGTAAATAGACCATGAGTACTGGTAAATAGAATGACAAGTGTAAATAGACCATGAGTACTGGTAAATAGAATGACAAGTGTAAATAGACCATGAGTACTGGTAAATAGAATGACAAGTGTAAATAGACCATGAGTACTGGTAAATAGAATGACAAGTGTAAATAGACCATGAGTACTGGTAAATAGAATAATATAAATAATGAAAAAACATTTAAAAATATTTAATTACAAGAATAAGACATGAACCTGTCTGTACATGACGGCACCAGCTGCTTATAAACTAATCTAACCATAGCACCATCCAGCACTCTTATAGAATGAATGTATCAGGATTATAGCACCATCCTGCACTCTTATATAATGAATGTATTAGGATTATAGCACTATACACCATCCTGCACTCTTATAAAACACTTTAATAATTTTCTATATTACGCTCCTTTTCTATTGGTCTTGCTACGGAACTAAATAAATTTTCTTATAAAAATAATATAGTTGATCAGTTTGACTTTTACGCTTTTGGCACGCTGAATGATTCAAAATGATTGTAATAAATAAAATAGTTGAAATGCAATTTAAAGAAAAAAAATTACAAACAGCATAAATTGTGCTTCGTGGCTTGTTAATAAATAATTTTTTTCCCAAGAAATGCCCTTTTTCTTCCAAAATGGTCGTAGGGGGAGCAGCCGCTCCCCCCTGGCTATGCTACTGGAATGAATGTATCAGGATTATAGCACCATCCTGCATTCTTATATATATATAATATGTTGAAAATGAATGTATCAGGATTATAGCACCATCCTGCATTCTTATATATATATAATATGTTGATAATGAATGTATCAGGATTATAGCACCATCCTGCATTCTTATATATATATAATATGTTGATAATGAATGTATCAGGATTATAGCACCATCCTGCATTCTTATATATATATATATAATATGTTGATAACAAATGTATCAGGATTATAGCACCATCCTGCACTGTTATATATATATATAATATGTTGATAACGAATGTATCAGGATTATAGCACCATCCTGCACTCTTATATATATATAATATGTTGATAATGAATGTATCAGGTATATAGCACCATCCTGCACTCTTATATATATATATAATATGTTGATAACGAATGTATCAGGATTATAGCACCATCCTGCATTCTTATATATATATATATATATAATATGTTGATAATGAATGTATCAGGATTATAGCACCATCCTGCATTCTTATATATATATAATATGTTGAAAATGAATGTATCAGGATTATAGCACCATCCTGCATTCTTATATATATATAATATGTTGATAATGAATGTATCAGGATTATAGCACCATCCTGCATTCTTATATATATATATAATATGCTGATAACGAATGTATCAGGATTATAGCACCATCCTGCACTCTTATATATATATATATAATATGTTGATAACGAATGTATCAGGATTATAGCACCATTCTGCACTCATATAAATATATAATATGTTGATAACGAATGTATCAGGATTATAGCACCATCCTGCACTCTTATATATATATATAATATGTTGATAACGAATGTATCAGGATTATAGCACCATCCTGCATTCTTATATATATATATATATATATATATATAATATGTTGATAACGAATGTATCAGGATTATAGCACCATCCTGCATTCTTATGTATATATATAATATGTTGATAACAAATGTATCAGGATTATAGCACCATCCTGCATTCTTATATATATATATAATATGTTGATAACAAATGTATCAGGATTATAGCACCATCCTGCATTCTTATATATATATATAATATGTTTATAACGAATGTATCAGGATTATAGCACCATCCTGCATTCTTATGTATACATAATATGTTGATAACGAATGTATCAGGATTATAGCACCATCCTGCATTCTTATATATATAATATGTTGATAACGAATGTATCAGGATTATAGCACCATCCTGCATTCTCATATATTTATAATATGTTGAAAATGAATGTATCAGGATTATAGCACCATCCTGCATTCTTATATATATAATATATTGATAATTAATGTATCAGGATTATAGCACCATCCTGCATTCTTTTATATATATATATATATATATATAATATGTTGATAACGAATGTATCAGGATTATAGCACCATCCTGCATTCTTATATATATATAATATGTTGATAACGAATGTATCAGGATTATAGCAACATCATGCACTCTTATATATAACGAATGTATCAGGATTATCAAAATATGGTCCTCCACAAGACCAATAGACTGGAGTTTCTTTTTAATCACTTAAATATTGAATACTTTAACATCTTTGACGTGATAAGGCCTAAATATACAAATATGTCAAAGTATTTATAAATATATGTAGGGTCAATAGCATTTGACTATAATTGATACACCTAACAGCTACATTGGAGTATATTACGTTATAAATGTTAATGGATCAAATCTATAGTGTTACTTGCTGTTGCCTAAAGGTTGGTCATATGAATTTGAAATTAAATATAGGAAAACAATCTTTAATAACTCTATAATCACACAAACTAACAAGGCAATACTATGACAAACACAACTGCTCTCTACCAAAGTTGTCAACACACTCCTCCATCTAACACACAACTGCTCTCTACCAAAGTTGTCAACACACTCCTCCATCTAACACACAACTGCTCTCTACCAAAGCTGTCAACACATCCTCCATCTAACACACAACTGCTCTCTACCAAAGTTGTCAACACACTCCTCCATCTAACACACAACTGCTCTCTACCAAAGTTGTCAACACACTCCTCCATCTAACACACAACTGCTCTCTACCAAAGCTGTCAACACACTCCTCCATCTAACACACAACTGCTCTCTACCAAAGCTGTCAACACACTCCTCCATCTAACACACAACTGCTCTCTACCAAAGCTGTCAACACACTCCTCCATCTAACACACAACTGCTCTCTACCAAAGCTGTCAACACACTCCTCCATCTAACACACAACTGCTCTCTACCAAAGCTGTCAACACACTGCTCCATCTAACACACAACTGCTCTCTACCAAAGCTGTCAACACACTCCTCCATCTAACACACAACTGCTCTCTACCAAAGCTGTCAACACACTCCTCCATCTAACACACACAAAAAACAGTCTAGCACATCATAATTTCTGACCAATAGGGGTGGGGGGAGTTAGGACAACACACAAGATGACCCAATAGACTGGTCATCAGGATCCAACTTTTTACATAACAATAGCATCTACTGATTGTAAATTACAAGCCTGTATGTGTAATGCTAATAGCATCTACTTATTGTAAATTACAAGCCTGTATGTGTAATGCTAATAGCATCTACTGATTGTAAATTACAAGCCTGTATGTGTAATGCTAATCAAGAGTTACCTTTTTTTGGTGGTTTCTTTTGGGCTGGTCTGGAAGAAGTACTACCACTTGAACTTGCAGTTAAACTACTGCTGGAACCTTTAGAGTATTAAGTCAGTAATTACTACACAGGTCTTGAACATACAAATTGAGTGCTATTAAATCTAGTGATTTATTACTACAGGTCTTGAACATACAAATTGAGTGCTATTAAATCTAGTGATTTATTACTACAGGTCTTGAACATACAAATTGAGTGCTATTAAATCTAGTGATTTATTACTACAGGTCTTGAACATACAAATTGAGTGCTATTAAATCTAGTGATTTATTACTACAGGTCTTGAACATACAAATTGAGTGCTATTAAATCTAGTGATTTATTCTAACAAATAGTTTACAAAGCATTTTTACTAATTCTGTCATTTTTTCAATGCTATAGTTTAAATATATAGGCTAGTTCTTTGACTTATCGAACAAGCAGACAAATATTTTCTACTAATCCTTAGACATGGGCCATGGGTTTACTGACTAGCAAAGCTATTAAATTTTATTGAACTGTATACCACTATGACTATGTGCTACAACAGTCTTTAGTGTTTACTCGCAGTAACTAGAATGTATATATATATATATGTGACTAGTTTACGACATTTGACTAGCTAGAATTAACATCCTATAGTTATATTTTATAGATTCGTCGACATTTTACGTCTCGAGAGACGATCTATTTCCCTTGCAGGCCCTGATGTGGCTAAAGCGGCCAATTCTGGAAGTACAGGCTCGGTCATACTGGATGTAGATGAATGCAGTGGAGGGGACCATATTTTTCTCCACCTTCTTGTTCCTTGTGCGCTCCTCTCCTGCAACCCGGAACCTTCTTCGATTCCTGCCTTCCAGGTGGGCATATCCTGCGCCATGACCTCCCAACTGTTTGGGCCAATTTAGAGTTGCTTCATGTCTCTTTTACAGACATCTGCAAATATCAGTTTTGGACATCCAGCAGGTCTCTAACGTTCCATAAAGGATGTCCTGCGGGAGTCAACCTTGTGGCATTCGGTGTACATGACCTAGCCAGCTGAGACGTCTGTTGCTGAGAGTAATGAGGGGATGTCTACTCTTCATACCATCTTCTGTCTAGAATACATCTGAGACACCTGAGGTGAAAAGTGTTCAGTTTTCTTTCCTGCCAGAAATATGTGCACCATGTCTCACTGCCATACTGCAGGGTACTTAGAACGCATGTTTGTTAAACTAGTGCCGTAGTGGAGCGTGTAAGCAGTGGGTTTATCTAGGCTCGTTTTTTTTATCTTGACATAGTGCCCATGGCTTTAGCTATTCTGCTATTGATATCCCCATCTAGGAGCACATTGCTTGAGATTTTTGCCCCAAGGTAGCAGAACTCGTCACCTACTTCTAGTGGTTGGCCACCAAAAGTGATGCATGGCACAATTGCCGCGTTTTGAGCCAGTACCTTGGTTTTGTTTTGACTAATGTATGTTAAGGCCGAATTTTTGGCCTGCATTGATCAGCCAGTTTGCAGATTTGGCGACAATAGATTATATATTATAAAGTATAGACTAGACCTAGCCAGTTAGAATACCATATAACTAATGCAGTAAAAGGAAAATTATATACTTTGAGATATAGGCCTAACTAATATCATCATCATATATATACTAGTGGCAAGGACTACTAGTCCTTGACTAGTGGCTATACCCGTCAAAATGACGGAGTAACAAATGACTACAATTTGTTTTGTTAAGAGAGAAAGAAAAAAAAATACTGTATTACAATTACAATAAAAACTGGAGTGAGAACTGAGAACGTTTCTTTCGGTATTTAGTTTTTGTTATTTGTAATTGTTTCTGGTCGTTCTGACCCTGGCATATGCATACAAATTGTGGCTGTCAAGCTTCTCATATTAAAAAGTATCAAACAGTTGGGTTGACTTGACTTGTTAGCCTATTAATAACATTAAATTAACAATAATATACTGTTACTGTTAGAGATCAAAAAGAAACAAAAATACAAATAGGCCTACCAAACAATAGAAAAGTAAATGTAAAAAAAACTTAAATAATAATATTTTAATACAATAAAAACTAAAGGGAGAACGATTTCTGTCGGTATTTAATTGTTATTCTCGCTTATATTGTATCCATAAAACAGCATTGATAATGTTTCTTTCGGTATTTAGTTTTTGTTATTAATATTGTGTCCGGTCGCCCTGACCCTGGCAAATATAAAAATTGTTGCTGTCAAGCTTCTGGTATGTAAAAGTAATCATTTATAACTTGTCCTTTATAATTTGTATCATTTAATTTATAGAGTGTATAAAGTCGCCCATTTAAGGACGTTCTCAATAGCGATGTGAATCCATTAAAAAACTAAAATATTTGGTTACTTTTACTCCAAAGTATAATGCAAACATCTATAATGAAGAAAGAAATGATTTGATAGACATTACGTCATACGGCAGTATTTACACCATTCAAACTCTCCAAGCCAAATTGCGGTGCGTAACTTTTAAAAAGGTCTCGCTACATTAAAAAAACAGCAGCAGAATGAGGAAAACCCAATAAGACCCTCACATTCAACATAGTAATTCTCGCGTTCAACATTATTGAACATAGTAAATGAACGGAAATGGTCATTTGCTATGTACGGTTATATTTATTTGTATTTGCATAGTTGGATCTAACATTTTGGATTTATTGAATCAACACATTAATGATTATAAGTAATGAAATAAAATTCTTTATTGGAGGACGTTTCCAATTTATACATTTAACTTTTGGCCCTATTAGTCAAATAACTTAAGCGCCTATAGGGGACAAACATATATATAAATATATATATAAATAAAAATATAAACAA
Organism: Anisus vortex; assembly: GCA_949126835.1. Taxonomy (NCBI): domain Eukaryota; kingdom Metazoa; phylum Mollusca; class Gastropoda; family Planorbidae; genus Anisus; species Anisus vortex. The sequence goes on from OX421501.1 coordinate 556,608, forward strand.
ACTCACAGTAATTATATATATTGATAATATATAATTATATTATAATAGTAAGTCTAGTTAAAAGTGCATTAACATTGTTAAAATGTGTAATTTGTAAGTTAATTCTAGTTAAACATTCATTTAGCAATTAGGCCAATTATATTCTTATATGACATGTACATTTACTTGAGGGTAATAATAAAATATACTAGTAGTTATGCCAGTTAAAATGAAATGAATGACTACAATACAATTGTTTTGTTAAAAAAATAAAAATATTGAAAAAGTAAACAAATAAAAAAAATATTAACAATAGGCTAAAAATAAAACCTTTGGCAGCAATGGAAAGCCAAAACTACACACAATTTAAAAACATTTTGCATTTTGAAAGGGACATCGGCGTGACATCGCTCTGAATATTTAGTAAATGATGCTCCAGTTTATAATCATAACATTTAATAAGTTTTAAAATAAATTAAAAAATCAAGCAGTTACCTAAATGTTAAATGCGCTCTCAGCTTACATTCTGTTTGTTGGCAGCACTATACAAATATTATTATTTTTAAATATACCTGATAAAATAAAATTTTCTTTTCGTTCGTTATCAATGAATTTAACTTTTCCTGATTCTCCGTTAAACAGCATAGGAGTCTATAGAGGACAATATAACAAATATAAATAATGGGCACAAGCGCTGGACCCCCAGTTGGCCTGCAAGCAAGAGTCTCAAGAGTTGAAAATGCCAAAAAGCCTGCAAAGTTTCGGCTAATTAGACTTAGTTAGACATTAGCCTATATTATAATATAAAACTAAATATTATATTTTATAGATACTAAGAATAGGCCTAAACACTGAACACCAATCACCAAAGACTCGTAGACTCACTCTTGGAGTCATCAAATTCAAGGAAAGTAAAGTACTATAAAGTAGTAAAGATAGACACAGTCTTAGAGTAGTAGTTAACTGTAGTAGTCTACGTCTACTTAATTAGCCACTACTTGGACTTGGTTTTGGTAGGTAGACCTACTACTAGGGCCTAGGCTAGGCTAGTCGCTAGGGCCGCGGCTAGGCTATTAAATTATTAAATGATTAATAAATGCATTAACTTACTAGAAACTGGCCTTTTTTGTGGTGTAGATCGTTTTTGATTTGTTCTAGCCATTCTTAGTCCAACAGAATCTAAATGTTTGAAGAAAACATGAAAACAATAAGTTTGTATGCATGCATTTAATTGTTTCCATGCACAGTAAGTTTAAATTTATCATTTAAATTTGAGTGCATCAAAATTCAAAACAGCGCATCTCTCCGTAAAAAAACACAAAACCGGAAATAAACGAATGATGTTCATGACTGCCAACTCTTAACTTCGATTATAAGGCTCCAAAACAGCTGAAAAATACCACAGTATAAAAATTACCAAAAAAAAAGTCAATAATCGCCTATACCGTAATTACTAGAGGAGGCTGTTAGATCACTAAAGGGAGGAAAGTCACCTGGGATTGACAACATAATACCAGCAGAACAGTGCCGTAGCCAGGTTTTGACGCTTGGGGGAGCGAAATTTTAGTAAAAAGGCTTCTCTTTTTTAGCAACTTTTCCAGATTAATAGAATAACTAAGAATTTGTACGTATCAAGTGTTATTTTTATAGTAGCTAATAGTGATGGGGATTTCTGCAAAATTGATTGCATCTACTGCTCATTTTCGGTATAAACATCTAGTATTGAAAAGTATGTATAAAATCAAAGCGAATGCTCCATAGCAGGGATCGGCAACCTACAACACGCGTGCCAGACACACAGAACGATTTTTAGTGGCACGCGAAAGACCTCCAAGAATATTGTTTAATGCAAAAAACGTATGCCAGCATAATTAGTGGGTGCTGCATGGCGAACTACATGGGTATCACACTGGACGTCGACTGTTTTAGTTGAAATGTTTGTATGCAAAGCTCCCATCATTGAATTTGCAATCTGTGATTGAATCTATTGTTAAGATAGTCAATTGTATAGTTTCTCAATTCTCTTCCAGAAGAAAGTCATACAGAGTATAGGTAAAGTCCTGGATAGATTCTTTTCTTGTCTGGAAGCAATTAAGATTTATCTTAATGGGAAAAAAAATCCGTTATTGAATGAGGAGAACTGACTGTTGAAACCAATGTTTCTGTATGACTTGGCGACACGTTTCAGTGAGTTAAACTTCCATTTACAAGACTGGGTCCAAAGGCACTTGAAGTGTTGGGCAACTGGAATGGATTTGCATTGAAACTGGGCATATCTTTCCGTGAAATCAATTTCAAAACATTCTTTTTTTTCTCTAATTTAAGGCACATTAAGATAGATGAGCATTTTCAGAAGTTTTCAGTACGCTAGTTATATTAAAACAATTAGCTCGTTTGGTATCACTAGCATCAAATTTGGAGAATTTAATTGAAGTAAGATAATTAACCCATTTTCTTTACATTAATATTTCTAATATGTTTCTTTTTTTTCTTTTTGTTTCCTTGTAATAAAATTAATGGCTTACAATTTATAACTCTAAAATGATCAAATTACACAAGATAGTTGAAAATTATATAAATATTTTATGACTAAAGAATGTACGTGTACAATTTTAAACACTAAAATAACTACTCAGTTTGTATAATTATTAAGTATCTCCTTCTAAATTCCAATGAAATAAAATTATATTTCCCTTGGGCTAATATAATATGTTAGAGTAGCCTATACGATTTAGGCCACATTACATCCTTATCGTTAATTAAACCAAGGCCAAAGACCTTGGCAAGCAGTGTAAAGCAGGCCGCTTCTTAAATTTCCTCTTATTCCTACAAACTGAAAAAATGACACACTAGTATGTGTGCACTACTTGAAAAAAAAATAATTTCCTCCTCAATTTAAAATGTATGTTTTGAATTTAACAATATTTCCCTGTTAAAAACATCTTAGGCCTATATTTCATCTACGCTCCTTTTGTAATGAAGAATGTTGCGTTCTACACTCAACCGTATTCTGAATCTTACTCTGCAACCTGACCTAAGGAACAAGCTGGCAACCCATGAACCGATAATCTGTAGAGTAAACTGCGTTTTATTTCAATAACATTTGTACAGAAACAAATAGGCTACACACACATAGACAAAAAAAAAATACCGAATATACTCGCGTATAAGTCGCACCGGTGTATAAGTCGCACCCCTAGTTTAAGATTTTTGTCCTTATACGTTGTCATTGACCCGCGCATAAGTCGCACCCCCACTTCGCGGGTTAGACTGCCTTTTTATATCTCAAAAATGCATACCTTTTAAACATAAAAGTTACTAAATATTCAACCTAATTTGGAAACTTTCCTTAAAAAATTGTTCTAATCGTGCATAAGGCAAACATAATCAAATAAAGGCATATCCTAATAAGTCTAAATAACTCCAATCAACTATAGGGGTTATGTAGGAAACTTTATGACAGAGTAGTGATGTTTTTCGAACTTTTCAAAAACAGTGTCGGGTGTATAAGTCACACCCCTACTTTTTGTCAAAATTTTCTGTAAAAGAAGTGCGACTTATACGCGAGTATATACGGTAATAGAATAATTGGCACATTATCTATTAATAGAGTACAAATAAACACCAGCAATATCAAGGGGGTAGTACTGGGCTAAACATTGAAAAAGAATGGCAAGACCTTGGCGTATACATTATTCACCTCTGATAATTTAGACTGTACCATTTCTATTAAAATACAATTTAAGTTAAGAATAAGAAAAAAACTTACTTTATAAAAAAAAAAAAGATTTAATATCTACATGGACACCCAAACTGTCGATCAATGGAAACATTTGAGCAATAAAAAACACAGTAGGCTGTAATAGAATTCATTTCTTGATGATAGTAATCAGTGGCGTATTTAGGCATGTTCCCCAAGTTCCATTGGAACAGGGACCCACACACAAAAGGAGCCCCCACGCATCCCAAAAAGATTTTTTGTTGTAATGATGTCCCCATTCTTTCGTTGAAAATATAAAATAAAATTCATTTATCTCCTACAATTTTAAGTGCTCCAGTCCAACCAGCCTGAACGCAACATAAAATTTATGATTTTACAGACTGTAACATGAATTAACGGCACTTTGCTGAGGTATGTGGAAGGCAGGGGCAAGGCCACGAGGGGCCCCACATTAATTTGGGAACAGGGCCCCCACAATCCTAAATACGGCCCTGATGGTAATAATTACAAAATGTAATAACTTACAACATTTAAATCCATTAAATTTTTACACCAGCTAAACTTATTTTTAAAAATCTGGTAACAATAAATGTTTCATTTTTTAGCACGTAATAAAGTCGCCCACTATTTACTGTCATGAAGTGTAGAATAAATAGAAGGTGTATGTTGGGGGGAGCTTGTAGCGACAGGATGAAATTAAAGCTGAAAAAATTTGCGTCACAGAAACTCCATTTCAAATCTCAATGGCTTCCGATTCCCGCGCTGGAGAAGTTAAAACAAAATACCAGACAAAAAGGAAAGAGAATTATTTATAACTACAAAAAAATTATTTTATGACAAGATACCATTATACAAATAAAAAATTTATGAGAAGGTAATATTATACTAACTAACATTCATAAGAAAATAACATTATACAAACTAACATTGTATGAGAAAATAACATGATACAAAAAGTTATCTTATGAGAAGATATCATTATACAAATTTTATGAAAAGGTAATATTATTATACTAACTAACTTTGGATTGCTAGAATGCAGATAGAGGATATTATGTATAGAGTGAGTGAGGATTGCACAAATGATATATATATAACTGACAATCTGTTACTATGCTCAGATAAACATAAATAAAAAAAAACTTTCCTTATCCTTTCTGCAAGAAAAATATATCTATCTGTCTATCTATCTAGGCCCTATCATTCTATCTATATTATATATATTATTATCGTAAGTGTAAATACATTTTTATTTTAATAAACTGTTGAAACAATTTTTTTTTTGAAAAAAATATAAAGAACGTACTACAAGTTGTAAGTAAATAAGATAACTGGATAAGTTCAGTGTGTATCATATAACCAGTGTCTGTGTGTGTTAAAATATCCACTTAGATGCAATATAAGATACAACGTAGAGCAAAATCTCAGAGACGCAGAATAAAAAACAAGTCATCAAAAGAGATTTTGTAGTTTGAGTAGACCACGTGACTTGTCGGTGAACATTTGTTAAGTTTTTTCGTTAACACAATCTTGACTCGTACGGCAATGGCAATGCTTCCAATTAAAACCAATGGAAGTGGAATACATTTGGTTAGAACAAAAACAATCAAGTCTGCAGATTGGGAATAAACTCCACATGATGACTCTATGTCGACGAATTCTGTACCTCTGTTTTTAATATTGCGATTTAAATGAGTAAACCATAGTTCAATAAAATACAAACAAACAGTCTTGTACAAAACCCATGGCAACCAAATAGTAAATATAAATAAAATACAGCATAATATGGACCGCCTTGTTAAAATTGTTTTCAATTTCATTGGTGAAAACATTACCACCAATCTTTCTATTGTAATCAAAATAAATGAAGACAAAAATACACTCTGCTCCCAAATACCAAAAAAATATGAACAAATGTTTAAATGTCTGCAAGGTAATGTCCCTCTTCTTGAAACAAGTGAAATTGTCAACTTGTTGGTACATGTCAGGTCCCATCTTGTACTCAATAATTTCAGCAATATTCAGCGGAACTAACTGCTGGAAACTGCCAGCTATCCCAACAGTCAAATGTTTTGCCAGACACATTTTTTCTTTTATCAATTTTCGGGCTTAAATTATTAAAACATTGGAAATGCTTACCCAAAACTTTTCACAAAAACAAAAAGTCCACACGATTTTCCGAAACTATCTTAAAATAACTTTTAAACGAATTAGAAATCAACTCAACGTAGCAGTCGAATCGCCAACAGTAAAAACTGGAAACAAAAGTTCAGCTTTATACGTGTGTGTCCACTTTCCCTGTGCAGCACAGGCTAGGATGCACAACTCAAGGCTAAACCTAGAACTCACATCTCCAGGGAGAAGCTAAAACAAGTGTAAGCTAGGATTTGCGATCGACGGTCCAAATAGTTAGTGCAGCACAGGCTAGGATCACCACTCCAGGCGAAAGTTAGGACGTGCTATCGGCAGTTCAAATAGCTAGTGTATCCCTGTGCAGCACAGGCTAGGACGCATTTCTAACTTAGATGTTAAATGTTCATCTGTGAGCTGACTTCGATATCGACTTTAAGTAAAAAAAAATTCTTACAGCAATATGTGCTGCCAAAAAGTGAGATCATTTTCCTTGCATGTTGCTCTAAAGTTGGATGCTTTCCATATATAATTTTTTTTTTTGAAAGTTACTACTATCAAACAGCTTCAAATACTTACCGACAATCCCACAAGCCATTAAGAAATCCACATGGAATTTTCTAGCATTGTAGCAGCTGCAAAGGATAATTTCAGTAATAGATTTGTACAGTTCCGTAAGATGGAAACAACCCTCTGTTTTCTTACTACCCCGGATAAAGCCAAATTTGAAGAACTTGATCTTTCCTGCTTATTGCGGTTAGATTTAGGAAATCTGGAAATGGAGCTTTTGGAATTTCAAGAAAGCTCTATCTGGAAAAATGAATTATATTATCTGCATGAAACACTTGAGAAGATAGAGTGTGATAGGATGGCAAATGACAGCCCAGTTGGTAGCTCTGATGATGAAATGTTTACAGTGTGGAATTCTCTGCCAAATAATTTAAAGTCGATGAAAGCACTTGGCATTGCACTTCTTACTTTGTTTGGGTCATTTTATGCTTTTAACAGCTGTTTTCAACTTTAAATTATATCAAATCTGATACCAGAAACACACTGGCAGATGACCAGAGAGCTGCATATGTCGCTCTTAAAGTTACGCAGTATGAGCCAAGGCTGGACAAGTTATTAGCATGCACACAACAGCAAAAATCACATTAACTATGCAAAATTCATTCAGTTAACTGAAATAACTGTAATTTTGTTATATTTATAATTTGTTCATTTACTACAGTTCTTGTTTTTTTTAATATAAAAGACTGTTTTTAACATTTAAATATCTGTTAATTTGTCATTCTTCTTTTACTAAAGATGTTAATTAGTTCGGACAACTGTATGAACTGTTGTTTTTTACAGTAAAACCTAAGTATTTTGTTTTAATTGCTGTGTTGGCACGTTGAAAAAAATACATTTGTCTTGCATTGCACTTTGGGAACGCGGCCTCAAAAAGGTTCGCCATCACTGATCTAGGCCAACGAGAGCGCAATACAACTTAGACAGTTCCTTCATTTCAAAGGCAAATACGAACGAAAACAAAAACAGGCAAGCTAACATCTTCATAGAGCATTTGCAATAGAAGTGGCTTAGGTTTCTAGATGACGTAACTAAGTAAATAGAAGCCATGATAGTGATGATGTTGAATAACATTGTTCTTTAACCTGTCTAGTTTACATGCAAATTGTAAGTGATTTGTTTGCATAAATCTTGATATTTATCTGTGACACTAGTCCTTAGTAGTCCACAAAGTAAACAAGATTTAAGGATTTTATTGTTTTTCAATAGCTCTTGTGAAATATTAAACAGCCTGCCTTATGCTTTACTTAAGATAGTAAGTTAAGATAGACAATCGGCATCTTCAATTAAATATTATGCACTTACGTACAGATGAACCCTAAGTAGTGTTTGGCGTCTGGGGCGGTCGCGCCCCACCTCCCCCGCCCTCTGGATTCACTATTGGTCAGATAAGAGTTATTATTCCGACACGAACAAAAACTAAGCTATGATTACTTCGGTTACTTTCTAATTAAATGTCAATCCAAAAATTTTAGTCAACCAGTATTAACCTTTACTGCAACGATGTAATAATATCAGTTGGGTATTCTGCTAGTGTATCAGTTGATAACAGAAATATCACACCGGGTTTATATTTCGATGATCGTCACAAACTTTTAGTTTGATCCATCAGGTTACTTCTAATACGAGACTTTATAAAGTTCATCTCTACGACTAAAGATTCACTAGCCTATGTAGATGAAAATGTCATGGGTATTGTGTGACTATATAAAAGTTAAAATGTGTGCGTCATCAATGGTCTTCTTCGGCGATGCTTTAACCGGTTAATCAGAAGGGGTCTATGACGCCACCGACTGTAGGCGGTTGTCTTGGCAGCGCAAATCGGTTGCCGAGGCTGAAATTCCAAACACTGATCAGATCTGGGAAGAAATTGTTTGTCATTTTGTATTTTAAAAATATATTTATTTCAGATGTACCTTTACCTGTAACCTAAGTACAATGTTTTATCTGAGAAATAAACGAGACGCCAATGAGAAAGGTCATTATATGGAAAAATATAGAAGATAGTTTTGCGTGCCAAAAAAAAACAGTTGAATGATGTTTATGAAACGCGTGCTATCGGTTGCCCAACCCTGCTCCAGGATGCCCTGGTCAGGTAAAAAAATTAAACGAACTACTTATGATAATATAACTTTATACACAATTTTATCTTATGAGAGGAGCTTTTTGGATGGCGGAGAAAGGACCATAGCCAACCCCACCTGAGCCCACATAAACACCGACTCAGTGAAACCCAACTCCGGAGTGCCGCTTGCAGGTGCTTGGCGCAAAACTAAAAACCCTCTCAAACTTCGCGGTTGGAAAATAGCCACGCATACACAAAACAAAAAAACAAACAAACAACAACAAAAAAAAAGAATAACAATGCCAGAAAGACCTTTTGAGAATATAACATTATACAAACTTTTATCTTATGAGAATATAACATTATACAAACTTTTATCTTATGAGAATATAACATTATACAAACTTTTATCTTATGAGAATATAACATTATACAAACTTTTATCTTATGAGAATATAACATTATACAAACTTTTATCTTATGAGAATATAACATTATACAAACTTTTATCTTATGAGAATATAACATTATACAAACTTTTATCTTATGAGAATATAACATTATACAAACTTTTATCTTATGAGAATATAACATTATAAAACTTTTATCTTATGAGAATATAACATTATACAAACTTTTATCTTATGAGATTACTTGACATTAATGATGAGTAAACATGTCCCCAGTAAAAAATCTTCCACCAAAAATCACGTGCCCTGGATTAGCAACAACCTTAAACGAATCTCGAGACGTAAATGCCGAGTTTGGAAAAAAGCAAAAACAAAGCCTCAGACTGGGAGCGCTTCAAGGAGATTAAGAAAAATACCAGAAGAACTAACAGACAGTGCTATCAGAAGTACATTAACAAAATAATCGAGGAGGATTCCAACAACAGCCTGTGGAGGCTTATAAAAAGTAAACGTAGCGACCCGACGGGCACTGCACCCTTAAAGCATAACGGCTTGTCTTACAGTGATAGCAAGACGATAGCCGACATTTTAAATCATCAATTATGCGATGCTTTCATGAGAGAGGACGTAAGCACAATACCTAACATGGACGAATCCCCATACCCAGACATGCCGGCTATAAAGGTCAATACCAACGGCGTCCATAAGCTGCTCTCTAACCTTAACCCCATAAAAGCTGCGGGCCCAGACGATATACCCTGCTGACTACTCAAAGAATTAGCATCAGAACTGGCACCTGTATTGACCCTCTTATTCAACAAATCACTGGCCTCCGGGGAATTACCAGGTATCTGGAAACACGCCCGAGTGCAACCAGTGTTAAAAAAAGGGGACAGAAGCCTACCAGGCAACTATAGGCCAATCTCATTGACTTGTGTGTGTTGTAAGCTTCTTGAACACAATGTCACGTCAGAAATCTCTAGCCACCTGAACAAGTATAACATCATAAAAGATGCTCAACACGGATTCAGGACTTCAGGAAAAAGAGATCCTGCGAGTCTCAGCTCATCCTCACCGACTTGGCAGCGACCGTCGACAAGGCTGGGCAAACCGATACCATCCTGCTAGATTTTTCAAAGGCCTTTCACAAGGTCCCTCACAAGCGCCTCCTTCTCAAGTTGGATTACTACGGTATAAGAGGGCAGACCAAGAGATGGATTGAGAACTTCCTCGTCGGCCGCACCCAACAGGTTGTCGTAGAGGGTGAAACTTCCACAATAGGACCGGTCATATCTGGAGTCCCTCAAGGCTCGGTTCTTGGGCCTTTGCTGTTCTTGATATTCATCAACGACTTGGAGAGTGGACTTCACTCCAGGGTACGACTCTTTGCAGATGACACCATCATGAACGCTCCAATCGATAGCCCTGATGATGCTGTCTACTTACAGGAAGACCTCCTAAAACTAGAGGCCTGGGCATCGAAATGGCAAATGGAGTTCAATGTGGATAAATTTTAATGCCTCCTCCTCTCTGTTTCCAGAAAAAGAACTAGGATACCCACTAGCTATACTTTAAATGGCCAATCTCTTGCAAGGCTATCAGAAGCCAAATACTTGGGTTTGAACATCACAGAAAATCTCCACTGGGGCATACATGTTCAATCCATTGTTGCCAAGTCTAACAGAGTCTGCCACTTCATCCATAGAAACCTAAAGGGGTGTTCCACGAAAATTCAGACCCACTGTTATAAAAGCTTAGCTCGCCCCATCCTAGAATACGCCTCGCCAGTTTGGGACCCTCACCAGCAAAACCTGATTGACAAACTGGAGATGACCCAGCGACGCGCAGCACATCGAATACTAGAGGACTACAGCACCAAATCAAGCGCCTCTGCCTTAGTAGCAAAACTCCACCTAGATACACTACAACAACGAAGAGCAATTGACGGAGTGTCCATGATTTATAAAATCATCAACGACCACGTGGACCTTTCGACCCAAACAAGTAGAATGCAGAAAGTGTCCCGCTCTACCCGAGGCCATCAGCTCAAGCTGCATGTCCCACATGCACGCACCGACGTCTACAAACATTCCTTTTTTTCCGTCAGCCATTAGGCTGTGGAACACCCTGGACCAGGCCTCCATCACTGCCCCTACAGTTCCGGCCTTCAAATAGTCACTAAAGTGCTGGTCCAAAAACCTAAAGTGACACTCTTTTATCTGTATATAACTGTTGTTTGCTATGTTATGTTTGCTATGTTATTTTATGTGTATTTAAATTGTGGACTTTTTCCTCGGTTCTACGGGGTCTCCACAGTATTACGAAGAAGAAGAAGAAGAACATTATAAAAACTTTTATCTTATGAGAATATAACATTATACAAACTTTTAACTTATGAGAATATAACATTTTACAAACTTTTATCTTATGAGAATATATTATTATACAAACTTTTAACTTATGAGAATTTAACATTATACAAACTTTTATCTTATAAGAATATAACATACACACTTTTATCTTATGAGAATATAACATTATACAAACTTTTAACTTATGAGAATATAACATTATATACACTTTTATTGTTTTAGAATATAACATTAAACAAACGTTTAATTTTGAAGATTGTTTTCTGCAAATATATATTATATGTAAAGGAAACATTAAACAAACTATTATTTTATGACAAATAAAACTAGATAGATTATTTTCTTTTAAGAAAAAAAAACAACACAATAAATCCTATTATCATCTGAGAAGATATCAGTAACAAAACATCAATTGAAACACTAATAAAAATAATAAATCTAGACTTGAAAAACTGATAAGTGTAGGAATCTATAATCTTATGTATAGAAGGAGCTAAGCACAATATAAGATAAGATAAAGCGCATTACTTTGTCTAATCTAGTTAATTTGCTTTAAGTGTATGTGGATTAGTTTGCAAAACAATTTCGAACACAAAAATGAGTCGGTAGTTATACGATTTGATAAGATTGTTTTTATATCTAGTCTGTATGTGTTAGTTTTGTAATTGTAAAAACTTTTTTATGTTGATAAACTGTTGAAACAATTTTTTGTTTGTTGAAATAAATATAAAGAACGTACTGCAAGTTGTAAGTAAATAAGATAACTGGATAAGTTCAGTGTGTATCATATAACCAGTGTCTGTGTGTGTTATCCATTTAGATGCAATATAAGATACAACGTAGAGTAAAATCTCAGAGACGCAGAAGAGTAAACAAGTCATCAAAAGAGTTTTTGTAGTTTGATTAGACCACGTGACGTGTCGGTCAACGGTTGTTAACTTTTTTCTTTTTTGTTAACGCAATCTTGACTCTAACGGCTATGGCTATGCTTCCAATTAAAACCAATGGTAATGGAATACATTTGGTTAGAACAAAAACAATCAAGTCTGCAGATTGGGAATAAACTCCACAAGTTCTCTCTAGATATTCTAAACTTGATACACTTTTTTCTTTTTGTTTATAGTTTATTTTTGTAAACCATAGTTCAATAATATACAAACAAACTGTCTTGTACAAAACCCATGGCAACCAAATAGCGAATAATAATAAAGTACAAAAAAACACGGACCGCCTTCTTAAAATTATTCTCAATTTCATTGGTGAAAAAACTGCCACCAATCTTTCTATTGTTATAAAAAAAAAGGTATAGGCAAAAACACTCTGTCCCCAAATGCCAAAAAATATGAACAAAAGTTTAAATGTCTGCAAGGTAATGTCCCTCTTCTTGAAACAAGTGAAATTTTCACCCTGTTGGTACATGTCAGGTCCCATCTTGTACTCAATAATGTCAGCAATATTCAGCGGAACTAACTGCTGGAAACTGCCAGCTATCACAACAGTCAGAAGCAATATGTTGAATGTCTTACGGAGTCCATCCTTTTTTAATATAGCGAAACAAAGCAAATTCTGAGCCAAACCAATCGCAGCCAGTGTAGAGTTCACGTAACATTTCATGACATCAAGAAAATAGCTTGCAACAGTCAGGGAATCATCGTGTGTCCTAGTCAAGCCACATGCATTGGATGTGAGAAGCTGGTTCCTCAATTCTTCAGAAAAATTAAAGTTTGATATAAAATTTCTGTCATATGTTTTACTTAAAGGAAGATTTTTTGAATCGATTATAAAAAAGTTTGGAAATATATTGCGATTTAAATGCTGTAGATATCTAGCAATCTTTAAAACATAAGGAAACAATGACAGCTCTATTAAGTACAACTTGTGACTTTTCCCAGCAAATAAATGGATTATTTTTTTGTCTATTGCAAAGAACTCTGAGAAGTTTGTGTTTATAAAATTTCCAAATTCGTTATTTATATCTTTTGTAAAGTTTAGAAGCTCCATGCTTAGTGTTTCTTGGAATAGATTCCACTGGATTGTGTTAGAATGTATTGTATTAGACAACACTGACTTAGTGAAATTTAAACGATTCATTTTCCATTCATGTTTTGGTGTTAGATCTAAATTAAATAAAGACTGATGAAAAAAATGTCTCTTACGTTAAAGATGGAAACTTTAAGTTTTACCACAATTATTCTAGCACTGTTAGGAAATTTAAAATCCACTTGGAAGTAAAATTTAGAATACTAAAAACAAAATGCTGACAACATTGTCGTTTTATAGCTATAAACCAAATCACTGTTTTATCTCAACAGAACAGTACGGTAGAATATAATTTTCTCTTATCAATGTGATAAATTTACTTTAAATCTCCATTAAGATGTTTCTTATCTAGAGACTTCTTTTAAAGTAATGACACAAAGAACCAGGGCATAGCTCGGATCTTGATTGCAGAGATCATTAAATAGACGAGCATTATCATAATAAATTTACTAGTTTAAAAAGTGAAAAGGCGGGCGACATACATACAGAATATTCTTTCTAACACTGAACGGAATGACTTGACGTTAGACACGTAAATTGTTTATTTCTATGGAAACAACAACTGTCAGTGATTAACTTTCTTAAAACGATGACCGCAGTGGTCATTTTGGTCAAAAACTAATTTACCCTACACTATTATTAATGCAGACAATTTTACAGGTGTAGAGAGTATTTTGAATGACGTAACAACTTTGAAAAACCAAAAGTTTGTGCACATTATTTAAAAAACGAATCAATCTCAGCTAAAAGTATTTTTTTTTTCAATTTAAAAGTCTGCTGAAGTTAAATAATACAAATTAAACAACTTATAAGATTAAAGTTTCCCCTATCAATCCGTTAAATGTATTTTAGTTAGACCAATGTATTAGAAATATTCTTACGAAGCTCTGGGTGCCAAAATTATTATTTTTTTAAAGTAATTTAAAAAATTTTAAAAAATTTATAAACATATTTATTTTTAATAACATAAAAATATAGGGAAATGATGCTGTCAAGGTAGTTGACTAGTGATTCAATAATGTGATTCAATAATGTGATTCAATAATGTGCACCATACAGTGTAAATAGAAAACAAACAACAAGTAATAACATATTTATGGGATTTTAAGGTTGTGTGGCTAAACAATTTGAAAGTATTTGTTGCACAGGGCTTTACGTCTATGTAATGTTATTGTGTCAATCGGCTTTCGCCGTCTAACAACATATGTAAAGGTTTTGAAATGTTGAATGTTTATTTGTTTATACTTTCTTTTTTCTATCTGTCGCGCCATTTCTTATTCCACTTCTGACGCGCTGACTCTTCGGTACTCGTGTGAGGCTAGTGTCTGCTGGCCAACGTGCATTCTCCTACGCGGGCCCGTCCGCCTGGAATCACCTCCCACTACACCTTCGCCAGAGCCCTTGCTTTGAAGACTCACCTATTTCAGTAGCAGTATTCAACAGTAGGCTACATATATACATTGTCGTCTGTTCTTCATTGTTTGAACTCTGTAACTGTCGTCATAGCATAGAACTGTCATCAACGGGATATGCGCTATACAAGCACTATTATTATTATTATTATTATTATTATTATTAAAACTTAATGGTTCGGTCTTTAAGTAAGAGACATTTTTCATCAGTTTTTATTTAATTTAACAGCAAAACATGAATCAAATCATGAATAGTTTAAATTTCACGAGGACAGTGTGGTCTGGCAAAATATCTTCTCGTAACACAAGCCTCTGGAATTTACTAACTGCCATACAAAACAAGGAACCTACAGACTTTCTAGAAGAGCGTATTCAAAATGAATATAAAAATATTTTCAACCAATCGTTATCAGAGTTATATGCATTGACCAAAGAAACACAAACTACAGTCGCTGAGGTAATCGCTTTTATGCAGTCATTTAGGATGACATTATTGACGACTATTTTAACAATTGTGAAATATCTACAGTATTTAAACCGCAACATATTTCCTAATTTTTTCATCATAGACTCAGAAAATCTTCCTCTAAGTGAAGAAATTGATAGACGTTTTAACCTAATCAGTAATGTTTCTATAGACGTTTTGGAGAAACTTCAAACAACCAATGCGTGTGGCTTTCCTAAGACACCTGATGATTCCCTGAATGTTGCGAGTTATTTTCTTGATGTCATGAAATGTTACGTTAACCCTACACTGGCTTTGATTGGTTTGGCTCAGAATTTGCTTTGTTTCGCGATATTAAAAAAGGATGGATTCCGTAAGACATTCAACTTATTGCTTCTGACTGTTGTGATAGCTGGCAGTTTCCAGCAGTTAGTTCCGCTGAATATTGCTGACATTATTGAGTACAAGATGGGACCTGACATGTACCAACAAGTTGACAATTTCACTTGTTTCAAGAAGAGGGACATTACCTTGCAGACATTTAAACATTTGTTCATATTCTTTGGCCTTTGGGGACAGAGTGTTTTTGCCTATACCTTTTTTTTCATAACAATAGAAAGATTGGTGGCAGTTTTTTCACCAATGAAATTGAGAACAATTTTAAGAAGGCGGTCCGTGTTATGTTGCATTTTATTATTATTTGCTATTTGGTTTCCATGGGTTTTGTACAAGACAGTTTGTTTGTATATTATTGAACTAACCTTTAGTGAAATAAATAATGTAAACTTCTTATCAAACATCGGATCTCTAGAAGCCAATTGTGGAGTTTATTCCCAATCTGCAGACTTGATTGTTTTTATTCTAAGCAAATGTATTCCATTACCATTGGTTTTAATGGGAAGCCTAGCCATAGCCGTACAAGTCAAGATTGCATTAACAAAACGAAAAAAGTTAACCACCGTCTCATGGTCTACTCAAACTACAAAAACTCTTTTGATGACTTGTTTATTCTTCTGCATCTCTGAGGTTTTGCTCTACATTGTATCTTATGCTGCATCTAAATGGATAACACACACAGACACTGGTTATATGATACACACTGAACTTATCCAGTTATCTTATTTACTTACAACTTGCAGTACGTTCTTTATATTTATTTCAACAAACAAAAAATTGTTAAAACAGATAAGTAAAATTAACAGTTCTTTTTTAATACGAAAATAAAACATATTAATACATAAGTATTTAATGCAAACTAGAAACTTAAGAGAAGGCCTACCATTATAAGCGCCTCTCACCGTGCTATTCCATTAGCACGACTGCCATAAAAGTTTATGGATTTATAAAAATTTTATTTAAAATGTATTTACTTCCTATAGTTAATCCTTAATCCTTGACGGAGCTAGTTTAATTTAAATTGTATGTTTATTTTACTAAATTAAAACGTCATCTGACCATGGCATTTTATTGTCGTTTTTCTTCAGTTATATTGTTCTTGTTATATCCCCTCACTCTCTACAAGTCTTATTTATCCCTAACCAAAATATTGACTTGTATGCAAAAAAAATTATTTAGAAAATGCCTTTTTAATATTGATTTATATTTTCATAAAAACTTTTTATGTTTTATAGTTTTACTGAATTATTATGTGTTGTGTTTAAAATGAGTGCATTGATACGTTGATTTCTTCACACGCGAGAACACGTATCTATTTTAGATCTGTATTTTTGTTTAACCAAAGACTATAATCAGATGGACCGCTTGCTTTGATATTTCTACCATTTGATAACTTGAAACAATTAATTTCGGAATTTCCGATCGCACTAAGTCCTCTAGACCAGGGGTCGGCAACCTACGGCACGCGTGCCAGACTTGGCACGCGGAGCCCTTTTCATTGGCACGCGGAGGACCCGAAAAAATTGTTTTTTTTTAATGGCTTCTGCGTGCCATGTCCTTTTTTTTTATTAGCTATCGCTGATCTTTTGCAAATAAATCAAAATAAATCATTCTGTCGTTTACCTGTTCGAAAGCGTTCTGTTTCAGCGGATAAATATTAGTCTTTGCGTCTCCTGTGCTTACATCAAATAATGCTACATCAAAAGAATGTGCCGACTATTCTACATTTGGTTAATTTTGTTTGTATTATATCGCAAGCCAAAAAATATCGAATACAAGTGGTTAGTAGCCTACCTGCAAACCATTAACTGAATTGTTTTTCGCGATTCCAATAAAATGTTATTATAAAGTATATCCTTCAATTTAAAGTAAGAAAAATAGTGTGCCACCGAAACGACCCTTCCCCTCCCCCTAATAATAAAAAATAAACAACAACCTTGATCAATTTCAGATTTCTGATTTGATATTTAAAATTTATCTTAACAAGAGGACATCCATCAAATTAATATAATTTCACCATATCTGTAGGCCTATATAGCCTCTATAGAAAACGTTTACAATTATTCATAATGTTATATTATGCGGCGATATATCAAGGTATATGTGTAAGTGCCCATAAAATGTCAGAAAATGACAAAAACGCTGCTGCGATGGTTAGCAAAACAAGAAAGAATTGTCAAATTTCTTGTCAACCACATTGGGAGACTGCTGTTAAACTTCCATTGCATTATACACCATGAAAGTTTGTGTGCAACGATCTCTTTATTGGACTTGCTCTCCGTAATGGAAACTGTTGTTAAAATAGTCAACTTTATAGTTTCCTACTCTTCGTTGATTCACCGGCAACTCAAATCTTTACTACAAGAAATTGAAAGTGAATATGGAGATCTGCTGTTGCATAGCAGTTTTCGCTGGCTTAGTCAAGGTGAAGTTCAATAGACTCGTTTCGTGTCTGGAAGCAGTATATGATCATAATACGATGTTTCTTGATTAAACTATATTTTTCGTAATTGAATGATGAAGAATGCCTGATGAAACTGATTTTTTGACAGACTCATTGACTCGTTTTGACTCATTTAAATGTTGAACTTGTGTTTACAAGGACAGGATCAGACAATTCTTGAACTGTTTGGTTACTCATTTTTACTGGAAAGAATTTGGATTGAAACTGGACATAGGACATATTTATCCGTGATATTACTAAAACATTATAGTACTTCCCCTATGTTAAAACTCATTCAGATCTATATACATTACACATATATGAGCTTAAGAAGTACATTGAAGCACTCAAAGCGGAGTTTTCAGGCTGAAGTCTATTTTGAAATGCATCAAATTAAATTTCAATCATCCTGCTTTATGGACATCAAAATTTGCCGAATTGCGAACAAATCTGGAAGAAAGCTGCTTAAAAAGGTCGTCAGCTAGATCTATACTTAAACCGTTCATTTTTTAGAAAAACGTTGCATTTTTTTTACTTTCATCTATTGGCTCAACTTACACTTGTAAACAGATTTTCTCATAAAATATTTTCTCATAAAATAAAACTTTTTTAATCCCATAAGAAAGTCACCTAACTCTTGACGCTTAAGCAAGGCTCATATTAATTGATACAGACAAATTGCATTTAAATGTTTTTTATGTTCTTTAAATAAGCACACACAATAATTGGAGATAAAATTTATTTGTTTTAACTTTTAAAAAACAACAACAGCTTAAGCGTATTATATTACGTAATTGTTAATATTATCGCAAAATAATACTAATCCAAAGGTAATGGGTAACCGTCACCGTTTGGGGCCGTAAAGCGCCTTTTTTTTATCATACATACATTTAATAATTATTGTTTAAAATAATAAATACAGCAGAGGTTGGCTATTTGGTTGTTGGCACGCCGAGTGAGTTAGAAATTCTACTTTGGCACGCCGCTATCAAAAGGTTGCCGACCCCTGCTCTAGACTTCCAGTTTAGTAGTTCGCTATGCTTTTCTCAAATGTAAATTATGATTTAAATGGAATGGTGTATACAATGGAAGTCTTTATGGAAGTTTAGGAGTCATTAAATAAAGATAGTGTAATTGGATGCGCACGGAAAAAAAACAAGTGCTAAGTGTTTGGCTCTAAAAATAGAGCAAGCGGTCCACCTTATTATAGTCTTTGGTTTTACTGTTCATAAATATGTGAAGATTATCTAGTTACTGTTATCTTATTATTTAGAATGTATTTTCTTTTCTTTTGGATGAATCTATTTGAGGACTAGTTTAGTTTGGATGATATGTTTATTTCACTCAATAGAATCATTATTTAAACATTGTATTATATGTAGTTCTTTGTTAGTTATATCATTGTTGCACATACCTATATATAACCTATATGTTCTCTTTCCGCCTTCTGCCAGGCCAAAATATAATTTCAGTTTTTGTCCTGCTAGAAATAAAGTTTCACTAAATGTATTTAAAATATTATACAATACAAACTTTTTTCCATTCAAACAATTTTTTTAAGTTTTAAATGTTGCCATTACAATATGCCGTTTTGTCAAATACTTAGCTAAGACTATTAGTTCTAGAACTAGGTTTGCACACCTGAAAAAATATGTTTACATTATAAAATAGCCGTTTATTGATTGGTTTACGTTAGTCATTATAATTATGATATAGGGGACATAATCTTAGTAGAATTCTTGTATAAGCTTAATCGTGGTAGAACCCTTATAATATAAATATATAAACAAACAAACTCACCGTAATTATATCTATTGATTATATATTTATATAATAATAATAATAATTATAACGGTGCTTATATAGCGCATATCCCGTTGGTGACAGTTCTATGTTTATATGTTTGTCCCCTATAAGTGCCTAAGCCGTTTGACTATTATCGTGGTGGCTCGCCAGTAAACCTGCACTGTCACCCAGTAGCACAAATCCTATACTATAGGTACATGCATCCAGGCACCGGGTGTTTCTCGAGACGGGATTGGAGCGTTCATTGTTTCCTCCCCACCGAGACTATGGCCTCTCGGCAGTGTAATGGATCTCGGACACGCTGCTGTGGCTTTCTCCCATGCGTTCGCCCGACGGTGTATTCTTAATGGGAATTTTTATATAAGCTTAATAGTTTGTTTAAACAATATCTTTTTATAAGATTACAAGCTACATTGCCCGGCGTTGCCCGGGTGAAAAAAAAAAGAATGTCTGGGGTGCAGATAACAAATTTATAAACTACACTACTACACTTACTGAATACTTTTAGGAAAGTAAATAAATATTGTAATAGGGTAAAAAAAAAATAGTCAAATATTTTTATTTAACATATATTTACAATGTCTTTTGTTTTTAAAAGTTTGAAAAATTAATTGTCGAAAAAAAAATGTGTAGTCTAACTGGAGAATCGAACCCTGGTCGCCCGTATAGCAGTCCACTACGTTTATCACTGAGCTATCGAAGACACATGTCCGATGTGAAAAATTATTAGACGGTATATTGGGCTAGGCCTAGATAGGTCAGTGACACACGTGTTTTCAAATTGACCAATGGGGATCCTCGCGGGGCTTAACACTGTCTTTTTATATATATAGATAGTTTGTAAATTTTTTTATCACTTTAGATTATTATCGGTGTGATCTTTTGGATAAACTACAATAGGCCTAACTGTTTAAGCTACAGGTAATTTATATTTCTAATTTTTCACAAAAATACGTTGGTGTTAGTAAAACATTATTTTTTTTATTGGAAATACAAATATAATAGATTTAAGCAGAGTTATCTTCTCACTATTTACGTCATTCGTTTCTCCATCATTTTGACGGCCATAACCACTATTTAAATAATATTTAATATCTTTTCATAGTTTGATAATTTGTATTATTCTATCTTATCATTATATTATCATTAGATTATAGTTTTTATAATGTTATTTTCTCAAAAGATAAAAGTTTGTATACTGTTATTTTCTCATAAGATAAAGGTTTGTATAATCTTATCATCTCAGAAGATAAGAGCTTGTATAATGTTATGTTCTCATAAAATGCGTATATTGTTCTATTCTTAACAAGTTTTTTTTCGACCTGACAAGGGCATCCTGGAGCAGGGTCGGGCGACCGATGAAACGCGTTTCAAATACAGCATGCCTCTATTTTACTGGCACGCAAAACCATCTTCTGTATTTGTCCATCTTTCTCATTGGCGTCTTTTTTTATTTCTCAAACGAAACAATGTCGGTTACAGGTTAAAAGGGACATCTGAAATATATATATTTTCAAAATAAAAATAATAAAAAATGTCTTCCCAGATCTGATCCGTGTTTTTGGTTTCAGCCTCCGCAACCGACTTGTGCTCACAAGACAACCGCCTACAGACAATGACGTCAGTAAGCTTTTCTGATTGGCCGGTTATAGCATCGCCGAATGAGACACTCGATGACGCACGCATTTTAACTTTTATATAGACACACAATATCCATGACATTTTCATCTACATAGGCTAGTGAATCTTTAGTCGTAGTGATGAACTTTATAAAGTCTCGTATAGAAGTAACCTGATGGATGAAACTAAAAGTTCGTGACGATCATCGAAATATAAACCCGATGTGATATTTCTGTTATTACTGAAACACTAGCAGACTACCCCACTGATAGTATTATATCGTTACAGTAAATGTTACTCAAGAACTAAAACTATTGGATTGACATTTTATTGGAAAGTAACCGAATCTTAACTTAGTTGTTGTTTTTTTGTCCGACGAATAACTCTTATCTGACCAGCACCGGCTCCAGATGGTTTGGGAGGTGGGGAGCGACCGCCCCAGGCGCTAAACTTTATTTAGAGTTCCTTTGTACGTATGTGGTAGCCTACCGCAGTTCCCGAGTTTAAATTCCGGTCAAGGCTAGGATTTGTTTCCTGGGTCTGGAGGATGTCCCTGGGTCTATCCAACTCTTAAGGGTACCTGACTTTAGTTGGGGTAAAGTGAAGGTGGCTGTGCATTGTGAAGGCCACACAATCACCTAATATCTTATTACATTTTTTTTACTGCCCGTACGAGTTCGCATAATTACTCCTGGATTAAATTGATCCACGGGTGCCGTGGTTCACCAATTTCTGTGGCCATGACATACTAGGGAATTGTGTGGCCAGTTCAATGAGCAACCGACTTAACTTTACGCCAACTAATGTCAGGTATCCGGCTCTGATGATCTTATATATAAATTGATTAAAATAAACAAAAGTGAAATACAGTTACATCGGAGTTGGGTAGACTCAGGGACACTCTTCAGACCCAAGAAGAAATTCTAGCCATCACCAGGATTCGAAGCCAGGACCTTCGGTATTCCAGCTAAATGCGCTGCCACTCGGCCACTTTGACCTCTCCTGGTTATCTGGAATATATTTTAAATAATAACACATTAGTTTTAAATAATAACACATTAGTTTTAAATAATAACACATTAGTTTTAAATAATAACACATTAGTTTTAAATAATAACACATTAGTTTTAAATAATAACACATT
Source organism: Anisus vortex (assembly GCA_949126835.1). NCBI lineage: Eukaryota > Metazoa > Mollusca > Gastropoda > Planorbidae > Anisus > Anisus vortex. Next base: position 579,161 of record OX421501.1, read on the forward strand.
AGTTTTAAATAATAACACATTAGTTTTAAATAATAACACATTAGTTTTAAATAATAACACATTAGTTTTAAATAATAACACATTAGTTTTAAATAATAACACATTAGTTTTAAATAATAACACATTAGTTTTAAATAATAACGCATTAGTTTTAAATAATAACACATTAGTTTTAAATAATAACGCATTAGTTTTAAATAATAACACATTAGTTTTAAATAATAACGCATTAGTTTTAAATAATAACACATTAGTTTTAAATAATAACACATTAGTTTAAATAATAACACATTAGTTTTAAATAATAACACAATAGTTTTGGCTCTTTACTGAATGTTTCGTCAGAGATGTTTGCCAGTTCTGCCTGACCCTCTACAAGGTTGTCTGCCCCTGCTATAGTGCTAATTACCTTTTTGCTATTATCGTCTCAGTTAATTATTGTGACTATTATAAATTATTTTTTTAAATATATCTACTGTTCAAATATATGTATTTTCAAATATATGTACTATTCAAATATATGTATTTTTCAAATAAATAGCCTATATTATGTAGTTTTCAAATCGCATATATGTATTTTTCAAATAGCCTGTATGTATTTTTCAAATATATGTACTGTTCACATATTATATGTACTGTTTAAATGTATGTACAGTTCACATATATTATGTACTATTCAAATATATGTAGGCCTACTGTTCAAATATATGGCTGGATGTGACAGACATGACATTTCGTGACTAGAATTGTCATAAGAAATGTATTGAATAGGATTCGACACACACAAGTAATATTTCATGACTAAATCTGACAAATGACTGTTTATTATTTTACTGATTTTTTCCCATTGTAAATTCTAAATGTTACATTTACAGTAATTATAAGAAGAGAAAGTTTATTCATCCTGAATTGGGGGGGGGGGGGGGGCGGGGGTTAATTTTAACTTAGGGGCAGTAACTATAACTTAGGGGCAGTAACTATAACTTAATATTGAATACGTAGAAATTTTACTATAACGACCTCGAGATCATTTTTTGCTTTCACACATTAGATCATAAGTTCTCAACCTTTTTCAGCTCACCGCCCCCTTTTAAAAAATGTGTCCGCTCACCGCCCCCCACCCCCAACGTTCTTTTAGCGCCCCCCCCCTTCCGCCCATCTGGACTATAGTTTCCGCAATTTTTTTTGGCGGACTAGACTGTGTGATTATCTTTAAAAAAAACTGAAAAGGACATATATTGTAAGAATTAATAGATCAAAAAATTGCCTTAACGAAAGGTTTAAATAAATCAATGCGAATCGTTTGCCTGGTGTGCTGCTAGCAATTTGTCTATTTTTGTTTCATTTTTGGTTGCAAAAGCCTTAGGTCTAATAATCAGTAATATTTGTTATATTACAAAACAGAACTTGTTCGGCATCACTATTGAATCAAATGTGGAAAAAAAATTATATTAAAGGGAGATAATTAGGCCTTTTTATTTAAGCTAATATTTCTGTTGTTTTTTATTATTAAAAAAAAATAAATGGCTTACGATTCAAAACTTTGAAATGATCAAACTGTAAAAAGTATATGAAAATTATATATGAATAAAGAATTTATATGTATATTTTCAAGCATTACAATGACTACCCAGTTTGTATGATTACTATTTATCTATACCTCTTAACAACGTTATTATTCTGTTTCTGTATTAGTTTAGAACACATTAAGGACATCTTAATTTTTTTTTGTGTTTTTTTTTATTTTCTTTTTTACGCACCACTATGTACATAGTATTTTTAAATACGTTTTCGGGATTATTTTCTTAATTTTGTTGAATGGTTTAGGAGACGGTATTTTAACTTCATGGCTTACTGCACATAAAGTAACGAGGAGAGAGACTTGGCCTTTTCTGGGTCCGTCTTCGCTTACTTAGCTCCCCTTTTATTACTGTTTTCTTCCAGTTATTCCCAACCTTCCTATTCAAAATTTTTCTCCGTTACCTATCTAATACAGGAAACTTGCGTCTAATATTACTCTTTTGTCTTCAAATTACATTTACCAGAGTGACATCAATGTATAGTAAAAGAAGAAGTACCGATATATAAATACCGGCCCAATTCCTCTCTTTTGTCACATTCGTCAAGGTGCTAACTGGTGCAGACCAGTCATCCGGTGACTCTGGCTTAGGGGGGGGGGGGGGGAGGGTCAGGAAAGTCGGGCCTTCCAAATTCTATGTCACTACCAAACAAATTGTATTTCTTTCCCTATCTCTCGTTCAATAGTTCATGCCGACGGGGACGGCTAATAACGCTATTTGAAACCTTAAGACAACTAGGGATTTTTCTACTCTTTTTAGAGAATTGTTGATATTTTTTTCTCACTTGTGGAAGTCCCGATTGTGGGATTTCCTGTGAATGACACCTTTCGTCACCCGTCTTCAATAGGTGTTTCACTTTCCTTTGTCATATGTGACCCTTTCTTTGTTCTTTATATATACATTTAAGATCGCGCTTGTTGGTTGAAATTAAGATATATATCCCAAGGGATAGAACAGTTGAAATGAAACTTTGTTTTATTTTTCTCCATATTACGTTGTTTTAAATATCTTACAGCTAATAATGGATGTTTACGTTTAATATATGTTTAAATTAATTTAAATATGTATGGATGTTAAGCATGTATGTAAAAAAAAAGAAGAATGAATGAATTTAAAGTTAGAAAACTTTTTGTCTCGTAAATGATTTTGTCTTCTATCCCCTTAACTATGTATGTACTGTTCTTCTATCCTCTTTTCTTCATTGTAAAATATATGAGATTGTACTTGTAAAATCTAGAATAAACATATTGAAAAAAAAAAGGACATCTTATAGTTAAACTGCGATCAAAATATCATTAACATTAGCAGTTTTTAGGGCTACAGTGATCGGTCAGCAGGGCTGACAGTCCGGTGAACAAACCACAGGACCAGCCGGCCGCACACTGTATTTGCCAAATACTGACCCCTACTTCATCAAAAAGTCACTGCAATTCCTATTTCTTATTAATATAATAATATGTAGGCATACTGTTGGGGGATATCAGAGGTCTAGCAGCACTTTTGTTTACATCACATTTCATCCTCCCAAAACTTTATCGATTCAAATAGCTGAGGTGTTAAAATATATCAGGTACGTTTGTCCCGCCCACTTGCTTCTCACCGCACCCCGGGGGCGGGTTGAGAACTTATGCATTAGATGATCTAAACACAAGCTACGTAAAGCTATTTCACAGCTGATGTTGTGTCAGCTTTATTGCTTAGAATGAATTTCACTACTGTTCTTAGACTGCCTCATGATAAGTAGCTTCCTGCTGAAGGAATTGCATTAAACTAGCGTATATATTTTATTGTAGGTACACTCTAAAAATCAATTTTCTTGCTTAAATTTTGTTGTTCTTTATAAAATATTTGGGCAAAGAAGAAAAATATCAACTTATGAAGGAGTATAGGTGGCTTAAATAAAAAATATTCAAAATATCAATAGACATTAAATATAATGTTGATTAAATTGGGAGAAAATATTTATGTACATTTTTGTTATAGATTATAGATATTATTTTTTTTTAAATTTTGTCCAACAAAGAAACAAAATAGAAAAGAATTGATAGAACATAAAAACCAGATTTTTTTTTTACAAAAGAAAGCTTTTATGTTTATTTTATTTCATTCTTTTTTCCAAAAACAGAAAGTAAATTATGGTAATTTAAAACAAGACTGCTATCAAAATAATCTTCATACCAATTAGAATTTTTGTCAGCGTGAATAGTCTGAAGTCAGCTGTTTATATTTCCCAGAATGCAGCAAGTCAAAAGAGTAATTTTAATAACGGAAATAAACAAGTAAATGGTTAGATTTGTTGTACAAACTTTAACAGCCAATGAAAACACTAGACACTGCACAAGCATGAACAGCCAATGAAAACAGTGGACAGTGTAAACACATACAAAAAACTGATCAATAAAAATAGTTGAACTTTACAGACAGGCACAGCCAATGAAAACATAGTTTAACAAGGCATCTCTGCATTATCAAAACCAGTTTTGGTTTTCGTTTGGCAAAAACATGATCAGCCACAAGAATACAAACATTGGGAACTCCACGAATGAACAGATCAAATTGAACAACAACAATACAAACATAATACATAAGGCATTAAACTCTAATTTAGAAATACAACACAATAACAACCTGTTGCAAAGCTCAGATAAACAAAGACAAAAACACCTTCCTTGTCCCTTATGCGAGAACAAATGCATATAAGTACTCTTTCTTCCAGAGTGGCATTCGGGCATGGAATGGGTTGCCTGAACAAACCAGGAAAACCAATAACCTAACATCATTTAAAACAATAAAAATGTAGGACTAGACTCGGACCACGGATGAGCATAGGACGCAATAATCTTCTTTATAGAAGGAGCGTCTGTAATGTATAAGATAAGATAAGATTGAAAACTCCACAAATGAACAGATCAAATTGAACAATAACATCAGTGAAAGGTCCAAGTATCAACTATGACATTGATAAAACTTGTCAACAAAAGCATCAATTTAAAAAAATGTTCTGTGACAGTAAAAGCAATACAATCTAATGTTAAAGATGAATACAAAAGTAATTGAGAGAAAACAAAACATGTCATTGAGTAAATAATACAAATGAGCAGATAACTTAAACAGTGCTCCATTCGACTGCCCAGAAGCTAATGTGTAAAAAAATTAATCAAGTGAGTCAATTTTTTTTTTTACAATTCTTTGAGAAATTGTTAATTGAGCTGTTAAAATAAGCTTTTTACTAATGAAGTAGGTCATAAATCAAATTGTACATCTTACTGAGCATATCGCATGTTTTACCAATCAATTTGATTAAAAAAATATTTCATTCACATTTCTAAAAGTAGAAACAAAAAGAAAATAAAAATATTTTCAAAATATTTGTTTTAACTGAAAGGATTTTATAAGTTTACAGACGTTCCTTCTAGATAGAAGATTATTACATCCACTAGGTCCAAAACTCCTGTAGGGCAACAGGGATCCGCCGGTGGCAGGGCTAGAACCCGCGACCTGTCAGTTGGTTTTTGGTTGACAGTCCGGTGAACTAACCGCTGGACCAGTGTTCTTGTGGCTAGTTATCAATTTCATATAGAAATGTCTTTCATATATTATATTTTGAATACGTATAAGTATAAAATAGAAACAGAAAAAAATCATAAAACTATTAAATATTTTAAAAACAATAAATTGCCAAATTAGTTAAAACAACAAATAAAACTGTTAAAAGCTTTTGACAATTACCGGGTAAAGGGATTGATAAAAAAATAAAACTGAAACAAATATTTCAGACTTAAAACATTCATAGAATTTATCAAAATAAATTATTTCTTTACTCAAAACATACCATCTTTAAGAGCATAACAAACGTTAAATTATAATAAATACTTTTAAAATTTAAATGTTATAAAACATTTCTCTACTGAGTGTATATTGGTAGTAGGCCTAGTGCCAGGAATATATAGGTCAGTAAAGTCATTTTTAGTCTGTCCATGAATTAGAAATTTATAAAAAAGGCTCAAATTGTCCTGATACTGTGGCAGGCAAATATTTTGTCATTTATTTGTCAATGCTATAACCATTGTAAAAAATATGTAGGCTAGTGCTGTAAGTTCAGCAGAGAAATGGCAGGGAATAAAAAGGTCAGTGCAGTGAGTTATAAACACTGAGCTATATATACATGGAGTACTCAAGCTATTAAAAAAAGACGAAAAAAGAGGAGAAAGTGCGGACTTCTAAATATAGATAAGTGCACTGTATGGCCCTAAGCTATATATACATGGAAGTACCAAAAATATATAAACTTCTCGTAATTGCGTCATTGAAATTTGCTAAAAATGAACTCTTTTATACTGAACATACATTATATATATTTATATATATATACGCTCTTATACAAGTAAATTGTGTTAATTTTAATGAGTCCTGGATTCATTAATTTAATGGCGAAATGAAATAATGAAATGGTTGATGATTTTTATGGATAATGCTTTGAATACCACAAATATGTTAACTGAATAAATAATTTAAATGACTATTTATTATTTATATATGTATATATAGCTCAGTGCAAAACAGTGCACTTATCTATATTTAAAATTCCGCATTTTCTCCTACAATTCACTTCCTTTGAGCACTCCATATATTAGAGCTCAGTGGTTATAAACAAGAAATCTCTGGTTGTCATGGAAACAAGAGACAATTCTAATTACCCAGAGTTATCAGCAGACACTAGCAAGATAATATTTATCAATTTATTCAGTGCACACGCAACACAGTAAAGAAAACTTAGCAGAAGTTATACATAAATATAAATTAATGCAGATAGTTCTTTCATTATTTATAACTACCATAATTCTCCCACTTAGTTCATGTATGAGTTTATTAGCAAGAAAATTACAAAAGTCGTAAAAATCTAAAAGTTTTGTTTGTTTGTTATCATGGCAGTATCAAGTCTGAATATAAAAATTGAAAGTAAAAATAATGTGTGAAATACTGGCACAATAACAATTCTGTGGTAAGGAAATGCATGAAAACATAATATCAACATGTTAAGACTAGATATCAATAGTTCAAAAGGAATCATAACCAATCACCAGGGTGGGAAAATTTTAATTCAAATTGTTTATTATTTTTTAAATTATTTTTTCTGTTAATAACATATATTATATATATATAATAAATATGATTTTTATATAATAAATAGAAATATATATTTTTTTTTTTTCTGGTCAAGCTGACCTCAAAGTTTAAGGTCTATATCAGTTATTTTGCAACAAGATTCTATTTATTAAAAAATCTCATTACATAAGAAAATTTAGTGTCACAAACAAAATTGTATATTTGAAAAAGTGAAAGAAATGTAAAATATTCAACAATATCTATGGACCCTTAGAGCAGGTTCAGATATCTGAACCCTTACTTTAAAAACAGGATATGTTGACAATTTCAAAATGAATTCCTTACTGAATCTTTACATATTTTTTGGGGTCGTTTGAAACTTCAAATAGCAGAGAAAATATTTTTTTTTTTTTAATTTACTTATTGTAGGAAATAAATAAAACTTAAAAAACCATAACACAAAAACTTAACTCTTTTAACATAGAAACTACTTTTCTCATTTCTTTAATTCCATTAAGGTTAAAATTGATACAAACAATTTGTTTTAGTGTTCTGTTAACATGGTAATAGGCCAATGTTTAAAAAAAAAAACATATCACAATGTTTTTTTAAGGAGAATATTACATAGGTAAGAAGCTAAGTGGATACATTGATTGATTATATAGGTAAGTGCAGGGGCGAAGCCAGAAATTTTTTCCAGGAAGGGCTGAACTTTCGCGTGACAAATATTTACCAATTACCAGGGGGGCTGAACTTTCGCGTGACAAAGATTTACCAATTACCAGGGGGGCTGAACTTTCGCGTGACAAGGATTTACCAATTTTTTATCAAATTTAGTACATATTTTTAAAAAATGAGTTGAAAAAGATATTTTTTTTTAATTCCAGGGGGGGCTTAGCCCCCCTCAGCCCCCCCTGTGGCTTCGCCCCTGGGTAAGTGAAGTTTATGTGGACATTTATAGAAGCACCTTATGTACACAAATAATACTGTGTACATAATTACTGAGTAATTAGAATCAACTGGGATGTACATCTAGAGGCTGTGATGAACAAGTTGTTCTTGTCCCACCTGGAGTAGCGGTTTACATCCTCATCTTTGAAATAAAATGTTTCAAATGACTGCTTCACCATTTTCCCATCACTCATTGGTTGATTAAAAATTTCACCACCACTCATTGGTTGATTCAAATTTTCACCACTACTTATTGGTTGATTAAAAATTTCACCGCCACTCATTGGTTGATTCCAAACTTCGTTCCCACCTATTGGTTGATTCAATGATTCACCGCCACTCATTGGTTGATTCAATATTTCACCGCCACTCATTGGTTGATTCAAAATTTCACCATCACTCATTGATTGATTCAATATTTCACCGCCACTCATTGGTTGATTCAATATTTCACCACCACTCGTTGGGCCCCTCGATAGCCTAGAAGATCCCACTGACAATGCTTCCAGCCCAATAGAAATGCTTTCATCTTTTCCCTCGCAATCATTCTCGTCGCTACTTGACCCAGAATCACTGCCAGAATCATGCAGCCCAGGACATGGGATATTTCTCTTCGGGTCAGTCAAGTCACTGGCCAAATCTTTAGAATCGGAGACACCTTCGTCTCCAGGGAGAAAAATGACCACAGTATTCTCCAGGCCCTGGTACGTGTAGATCCAGGTCACGTTGATGACCTCTTCTGGGGTGTCACTGACCAAATCTGGACACTTGAGATTTGTTTGAACTTTGTAAGGATAACCCGCATCATGAAGTACTTTTAACATCGGACTCTGCTTCAGACCTTTCATGTAAGTCTTGTACTTAACTTTGGTTGTGTCCAGGAAGCCGATTTCATCTTGTCTGAGAAAAATCAAACCTCAAACCTTATTTGATGATTTTCATAAACATATTTCAATCTAAGAGACAATATTGTAATTTACAGAACCTACTTTTACAAAGCATTGCCCACTACTCTTATCCATGATTCATTGATTATTTTTTGATATCACTGACATGTCTTTAATAAACAATATTATTTTGCCCCTTCCATATCCCTGGATTGGTATGGAGTTTATTCAAAGATTGTGGAATAATATAAACTTAACACTTGTCTGTATTTGACTCTATTAGATTTGACAATTTCTCAATTAACTATAATAAATCTTTATTTCCATTATTTCTACTCAACTTTGTCTAGCAATGGGTTAGTCAAGCCAATAATTTTTCAGGTTTCAGACTTAGAATTATAAGTTATATAATTATAAGACTATCCTTCTAGAAAGAATATTATTACATCCACATGGCCCAAAACTCCTGCAGGGTGGCAGGGATTGATCGGCATAAGGGCTAGAACCTTGGCCGTTTTGTTGACAATCTGGTGAACTAGCCACAGGACCAGCTGGCCTCACCACCGGTTTTATGTTAAGGGGACATAGTTAATTTGACTCATTTTATTTGTAAAGGATCAGGGATATAACCTGAACAATGCAACTGAATTATGACAAAGGGATAAACTCAGAAATTTTGTTTATACATTAATAGGTTTATATTTATCATGTAAGTGAAATCTCAAATCTTCAATAAGTGTGGCATGAATAAATCTTCTGTAAAGATGTAGATTCTGTAACATATATTTAACATATAAAATAACTATAAGTCAAAGTATTAAACTACTAGTTTACTGTATCAAATCAATTTTTTATTTTTTTTAAACCTACTTAAACATTCAGTGATTTTATTTAAGTGTATGTAAATACAAAAAGGTGTCTGTAAACCTACTTGTACTCTATAAACCTACTTGTACTCTATAAACCTGCTTGTACTCTACAATCCTACTTGTACTTATAAACCTACTTGTACTCTATAAACCTACTTGTACTCTATAAACCTACTTGTACTCTATAAACCTACTTGTACTCTATAAACCTACTTGTACTCTATAAACCAACATGTACTCTATAAACCAACATGTACTCTATAAACCTACATGCACTCTATAAACCTACATGCACTCTATAAACCTACATGCACTCTATAAACCTACATGCACTCTATAAACCTACATGTACTCTATAAACCTACATGTACTCTATAAACCTACTTGTACTCTATAAACTTACATGCACTCGATAAACTTACTTGCACTCTATAAACCTACTTGCACTCTATAAACCTACTTGCACTCTATAAACCTACATGTACTCTATAAACCTACATGTACTCTATAAGCCTACATGTACTCTATAAACCTACATGTACTCTATAAACCTACATGCACTCGATAAACCTACTTGCACTCTATAAACCTACTTGCACTCTATAAACCTACTTGTAATCTATAAACCTACATGTACTCTATAAACCTACATGTACTCTATAAACCTACTTGTACTCTATAAACCTACTTGTACTCTATAAACCTACTTGTACTCTATAAACCTACATGTTCTCTATAAACCTTTTTGTACTCTATAAACCTACATGTACTCTACAATCCTACTTGTACTCTATAAACCTACTTGTACTGTATAAACCTACTTGTACTTATAAACCTACATGTACTCTATAAACCTGTTTGTACTCTACAAACCTACTTGTACTCTATAAACCTACTTGTACTCTATAAACCTACTTGTACTCAGTGCGTGGCATGTTGACAAGCAACAAAACATCAGAACACTTCAATGTACATTCCATCAAGTCTGGGGACTGGTGTTTTTCTTCTGGCTTCTCCACATTCAGCTGGTCTTGAAGTATTAACAAAAGTTGCTCACCACAAAGTCTGTTCAAGTGAGAAACAAAATAATATTTTAAACTGCAGGTAATTCAATACTTTACTCTCAATAACATAAAGCAAAAAGCTTTTAAAAAAAATACAAAAAAACATTTATAGTGTTCTAAAATTATTAAGATAGATTTCTTTATTGATCCAAACAAATGGAAATTTGTCTTGATTACAGATGTTTTGTCTTTCAGCATATTTTAAAACAATATAAAACAACTATTTGTAATGAAGCACAAAAATATACTTATCAAAATCGACATGCATATTATTAGAAAAAAAGAATGATTACAAGTGCAATGGTGCTTGATGGGATGATAATAATGGTGGTCATTTAGTATAGAGAATCTGTCCATGCCATCTTGATGGGATGATAATGATGGTGGTCATTTAGTATAGAGCATCTGTCCATGCCATCTTGATGGGATGATAATAATGGTGGTCATTTAGTATAGAGAATCTGTCCATGCCATCTTGATGGGATGATAATGATGGTGGTCATTTAGTATAGAGCATCTGTCCATGCCATCTTGATGGGATGATAATGATGGTGGTCATTTAGTATAGAGCATCTGTCCATGCCATCTTGTCCTGATAGCTCAGTGAACTTTATTGCCACAATACTGCAGGTATTAACCCAAAATTAATGGCAATTCGCAAACCATGATACAAGAGTCTATTATCTTAGGACTATGCCGCTTCATAAACACAAAGGGATTGTGTGGCCAGCACATGCTCAGCTGGTTTGATTTCCCACAATAAAAAAAATAGGAATTCAGTGGTAAGCTGCACAAAGGTTTATTTCAATGACATCAAATCTTATAATCATATTATACATATAAGTTCACACACATTCCTTCTAGATAGAAGATTATTATGATAGGCCCAAAACTCCTGCAGGGCGGTAGTGATTGTTCGGCATCAAGAATAGAACCCGCAACACATTTAAATTGACAGTCCAGTGAAATATCCACAGGACCAGCCGGCCTCTCATAAATCCTTCAAAGTAAATACTGAGTGATGTCTCAGAAGTCAATATCAAAGCTCTTTTTAACTTACAATAAGTCCTCATGAATACAATAACGCCAATGGTAGATAAACAAGTTTTATCTGCATTTTTCACAATAGGAAAACATTGTAACTAAATAGTTAATTCCATAGAATGTTCAAATATCTATTTAAGTGAAAATAAAATCTAGGTCAATTGAGAAATATTCTATAAGGCAAAGGAAAATTCATCAAAATATAGTGTTATTAAAAAATTAAAAACTAGAATGTATGACATTGACACAAGTACTGAAATTTTCATTGACTTACTGACACAAGTACTGAGATTTTCATTGACTTACTGACACAAGTACTGAAATTTTCATTGACTTACTGACACAAGTACTGAAATTTTCATTGACTTGCTGACACAAGTACTGAAATTTTCATTGACTTACTGACACAAGTACTGAAATTTTCATTGACTTACTGACACAAGTACTGAAACTTTCATTGACTTACTGACACAAGTACTGAAATTTTCATTGACTTACTGACACAAGTACTGAAACTTTCATTGACTTACTGACACAAGTACTGAAACTTTCATTGACTTACTGACACAAGTACGGAAACTTTCATTGACTTACTGACACAAGTACTGAAACTTTCATTGACTTACAGACACAAGTACTGAAACTTTCATTGACTTACTGACACAAGTACTGAAATTTTCATTGACTTACTGACACAAGTACTGAAACTTTCATTGACTTACTGACACAAGTACTGAAACTTTCATTGACTTACTGACACAAGTACGGAAACTTTCATTGACTTACTGACACAAGTACTGAAACTTTCATTGACTTACAGACACAAGTACTGAAACTTTCATTGACTTACAGACACAAGTACTGAAATTTTCATTGACTTACTGACACTGCGATGGATGTTTATGTGTGAATCCTTCATGTTCTGAATGTCTAATGGTCAGCACAAGTTGACCATCTGTGGGTAGACTAGCCGTTGTGGAATCTAGGACGTAGCAGTCTTTTCTCTCGTCGTTCCAGTCAATCAGAGACAGGACATGCTGAATCTTAGGTGGACATCGGATCACCTGTCCAGGAGAAATGTGTGTAAAAAAAAACCACTTTGAAATGTGATCAAGTTTTGTTATTCCAAACTTAATGAAAAGGCCGACCAGCTCTCTATGGCAGTGGTTCTCAAATTAAAGGGTTGTGATCCACTACCAGGCCGCAAAAGCAAAATTACCAGGCTTAAAGCAGTAAAAGGTTTAAAATCTAGGTCACATTATCCTAATTGACAGATATAACTATAGAGTTCAACCAAAGTGTAAGTTTTGAGATATTTCTACCCTAATTTAGCTAAAGCCATCGAGTACAAACATCAGTAGTCTAACAAAATTTTGGTGGTAATATAGTCTAGCATACGCAATATAAATATTAGAAATTATAAGTGACTATAAAAGAAACCAGGTCTCCAATACTACAGAACCAAACAACAGGCTATATAATTGTTTGAACCAAACAACAGGCTATATGATTGTTTGAACCAAACAACAGGCTATATGATTGTTTGAACCAAACAACAGGCTATATAATTGTTTGAACCAAACAACAGGCTATATAATTGTTTGAACCAAACAACAGGCTATATGATTGTTTGAACCAAACAACAGGCTATATAATTGTTTGAACCAAACAACAGGCTATATGATTGTTTGAACCAAACAACAGGCTATATGATTGTTTGAACCAAACAACAGGCTATATAATTGTTTGAACCAAACAACAGGCTATATGATTGTTTGAACCAAACAACAGGCTATATAATTGTTTGAACCAAACAACAGGCTATATGATTGTTTGAACCAAACAACAGGCTATACAATTGTTTGAACCAAACAACAGGCTATATGATTGTTTGAACCAAACAACAGGCTATATGATTGTTTGAACCAAACAACAGGCTATATAATTGTTTGAACCAAACAACAGGCTATATGATTGTTTGAACCAAACAACAGGCTATATAATTGTTTGAACCAAACAACAGGCTATATGATTGTTTGAACCAAACAACAGGCTATATGATTATTTGAACCAAACAACAGGCTATATAATTGTTTGAACCAAACAACAGGCTATATGATTGTTTGAACCAAACAACAGGCTATATGATTGTTTGAACCAAACAACAGGCTATATAATTGTTTGAACCAAACAACAGGCTATATAATTGTTTGAACCAAACAACAGGCTATATAATTGTTTGAACCAAACAACAGGCTATATAATTGTTTTAACCAAACAACAGGCTATATAATTGTTTGAAAGTATTGAACATTACAAAAACTTATTTGGGTCCATCTTTATCCATATATTACTTTTTATATGGATGATTTTTGCACTTTAGTGGGATTAACATTGGAAAAGGTACATTCATGTACTTCCCTAAACTCAGCCATCTTAGCTCATTTAATTTCAGATGAATTACCTCTTTAAGTTTCATGGAGTCAAAGTTGTTTGGTTGTTCACCATAGAGACCAGCACACCACAGACAACTCTCCTTGAAGTCTTCCCTCAGAGCTGTGAAAACATTCCTCCAGTAATTCTCTACATAAGTCTCGTCAACCAGAAACATTATTCTCTCCCCTTCTGCTCCGATGTCACTCCACTTGGCCGTGACCTTTTGCAAGAATTGCTCTTTGTGAAAGTCGTCTACGTCTAGTCCAACCTGACAAGAAAAATTGCTCTTTGTTAATGTGACAATGGTAGACTAAGGGTCTGTCATCTCTGCTGCCTGTACATTGCCCACCCATTACTATGTTAACTGTTGTTAGATACCATTTAATGTTAGATGGTTTCAAGGCATTTTCAAAATATCAAGATTCTATTATTTTGTTATGGACAGTTTTACTAGGAGCAACATTAAACAATGAATATACCAAATGATGATGAACTAACATATCTGTGATTTTAAAATAATGAAGTTTTAAATGTTTCATCGTACTAAAGGTTGTATTGTTTCTTTTTCTTTCCTTTTTTTTTAAATTTTTTAAATCTCTTAGCCTACGCTAGGTAGTGATGATAGTAGAAAACTATAGAACGCCTGGGCATTGTGCTGGCCACACATTCCCTAGTATAGAAGGCCTGGGCATTGTGCTGGCCACTCATTCCCTAGTATAGAAGGCCCGGGCATTGTGCTGGCCACACATTCCCTAGTATAGAAGGTCTGGGCATTGTGCTGGCTACACATTCCCTAGTATAGAAGGCCTGGGCATTGTGCTGGCCACACATTCCCTAGTATAAAAGGCCCGGGCATTGTGCTGGCCACACATTCCCTAGTATAGAAGGCCTGGGCTTTGTGCTGGCCACACATTCCCTAGTATAGAAGGCCCGGGCATTGTGCTGGCCACACATTCCCTAGTATAGAAGGTCTGGGCATTGTGCTGGCAACACATTCCCTAGTATAGAACACCTACAAAAGGATTAAAAATGTACAAATAAAAATGCCTACCTCCAAACAATGATCGTAAAGTTCCTTGCGTTTCTCTTCATTGCTATGCTCTACTATAGACTTTAATATTCTTTTCCCAATGGCTCTCCCTGACTCTCCGCGATACATGTTGACGACTACAACATAATTGCCTGTATCCATAATCCACCTATAGGATAGAGAAGGTGAGAACATAATAGTAATACTTTGAGATAAAGATCAACTGCATGGCGATATTGACAAAAAGTTCTGCTGCGCATTTAGACTATAACATTTTAGCAAATGAGGAAAGAGCTGCAAGGTTCATTACTAGAGAATATTTGCAGCTGACAAGAGTAACACCAATAGTCAAATCACTTCATCTAAAAGAGTGAATTAGTAATAATACTCCAAGCCATAAATTCCAACTCAGAAATACAACACAATAAACAAATACAATACAATAAACAACACAATAAACAAATACAATACAATAAACAACACAATAAACAATCTATAATAATACTCTGATAGACAAACTAATAATAACACTTTTCTGATTCTATATGCAAGAAGAAACATATAATTTCTCTTTCTTCCCAAGATCATGGAATGGGTTACCTGAACAAACCAGGAAAATCAATAACTTTACATCATTTAAAAAAAACTATTTAAATACAAGACTAGACTCAAACCAGGGACGCAATAATCTTCTGTATTGAAGGAGCATCTGTAACATATAAGTCTTATATTATTGACACTTTAAAAGTTATTCACTTTAAAAGTTATCAGTATTTAAAAGTTTTAATTTTTGGTCCGATTTTTTATAAACTATTTTTAGTTTCTTAACCTTTTCCTTTGCTTGTAATGCATTATCTTTGCTCAAATACTGAACATGTCCACTTCATCATTTAGATACTCGATGTCCCTTTCAATTCTTTGTCTTTTAGTTTAGTTTTCATACTGTCAAGCTTTTCTTCTGCTGGCCTTTTTAGTTTTTGTTATTTTTTAACCTTACACAGCTTCCTCTTTTTTTTGTTCTAGGTAGACCTGTTGTCTCCAATTTTGTGCAGCAGCTATAATATCTTTACTGACAACAATGTTTGTAATTTCACCAACATGTTCTAGATAATCTTTTATAATTCTTTTGGATATTTAACTCTTTTCTTAAAGGTTTATCTGCATGACATCCTTAACTGTAGAAAATCCATGTTCTACAGATGCTTGTCCATGTGACAATAACAGTATGGAGCGGACAACCTGCCAAAGTTTCACATACATTTTATCACAGTTTAGCATATCATAGTACATTGTGTCAAGTCTGTCCTTAGCTTTATCCAATGAAGAAATAACACTGGACAATTTATGTTCATTTAAAAAATCTCATTCATAATGTCATCACAACAAAAATAATTCAAAGGTATTACTTCATTATTACAAGAATTGTCCTTTTTATGTTCAATTGTCTACAGACAGATTGAGGACTTAATACACTTAGAAATAACAAGATGACTAACAAGATGAACTAACAAGATGACTAACAAGTTGAACTAACAAGATAAACTAACAAGATGAACTAACAAGATGAGCTAAGAAGATCAACTGGCAATACAAGATTTACCTTCTGGCTCTGATAGTCAACACAACAGTTTTCCCAGATCCTGGCGGGCCACACAGGTATCCCAGCTTGACATCCTTCAGGATGTAGTCTCTCTGTGTTCTGGTCAGAACTATGTCGGAGAAACCTTTCCCTACACACAGGGCAGCTTGACCTTTCCGTCTGATTTCTTTCCTGTGGGAGCCCAGCCTGGAACTCACACTGACCACTGACAGAAAGCCGACATAACTGTTGGTCCAATGAAGCATATGGTGGTGGTCAATACATAAACAATAATGGGATATACCACAATTTTTAAATGCATATGAATTTAAAAAAGAAAAATATTAGTTTTGTTTACCTACATTAATATTTTCTTCAGTATCTTTTTATTTATTTCAAGTTTCTGAACCATCATTGTTTGTAGAAAAAGTTGAATATCTTAATAACCAAATAATGGATATACGGCATTTTAAATTAAGTTCTTAATATAAACTATGAAAAAAAGTATTTTGAATCTTTTTAAAAATTTTGAAATCTTTAATTTTCATTACAGGGAGATAATTTACACAACACCATGGGCAAAAATATTTTTTTCTTATGCCAAAAGTGCAATTGTTGGTCATAGTAGAATGAATAAATTAAAAATTGAAATATTGAAACATACAAAAACATTAAATACAGAATATAAACAAAATATTAAATGTAACCCAGTCATCTAAAATGACTCAGTTAAAAGTTTATTACAAATATATTGTAGTTGATTATAATCTGTGCAATGTTTGACTTTGACAACAAAACACAAGGAGTTCTTAGAGAATCAGAAAAACTTAATCACTTTAGGACAAAAAAGCTGGAAAAAATAAAAGTTGAATTTTAAAACAAGAATTGACATTTCCATAATTTGTACTTGAAGACACAAATTCTGATACAAATAATAATACGTTTATTTATATAGCGCTGCCACCAAACATAATATAAGTCCAGAGTTCATTTAACAAGTAAATTTTAAAATAATGAGTTTTTAAGTTCTTTTTAAAAGTAGGCTGTTGACCTATCATTTCATAGTGTAGTAATTTATGATTGAGAGATGCTCCCCTAGGGCAGTCAGATTAAAAGACTGATTCAAAGAGCTTTCATTTCAATAAAGTAAAAAAAAATCTCTCTTACCGTCCAACAATAACCTTTAAATCATCCAACACTTGCTTGTTACTAACTAGTTCATTGCCTGGAATCTGAAAAAAGAAATCACACACATAGTTATTCTCATCCAAATATTTTAATATCTAGTCTGCTGTTTAATGAAAAAATATAATTTTCCATGCTTGATTATAAGGAAATAAAAAGAAAATAATTTTATAACTTGTTATATCTGAAGAATAGACAGAAACTGTACCTGCGGAAACTGTACCTGCGACATATAAAACACATTTTGCTTCCACCATTTCGTGAAACCTTCAAAGTCTTGCCGGAAGTCCAAACGGTTTCTAGGGAAATGATCTTTACATAAAAACTTGTAATTTTTACACTTCTGTGTTAGATAATGAAACAAATAAAGATTAAATAGATCACATTTGTCTCTAGAATTTTATTACAAGAGTGTTTTATCTAAATCAAACTATTACAATAAAACTTGGCAGCCATACAATAATTTGTGAGTCTTTAAAGACCAACAGAATAGATTTTAATGTTGAACTATTTAATGTATGTATTCAGTATCAAAGAGGGGCGCGCCACTTTTGGCTGGTTTAACAAAGGTCCTAGGCTGGGTACAATTACTGGTAAAGGCTAGAATTTGTTTCTGAGTCTGGAGGGTGTCCCAGAGTCTATCCAGCTCTGATGGGTATTTGACCTTCGTTGGGGTAAAGTAAAAGGCAGCTTGGCATTGTAATGATCACACAATGCCCTAGAATGTTATGACCACAGAAACTTATACAGTATCAGAATGCTAATAAAATCATTTATTAAAAATATTAAACACAAGTAATTACGTAATTTAATATTAGAACTTAAATGTGTGTTGTTGGTTTTTTTTGGGGGGAAGGGGGGGGGATCTTGTAGCCATTGATTGTTTAATGATTCTCTAAGTGATCACACATTCACAGCAAGTTCAGCCAGTAGTATTGTAATGATTCTATAAGTGATCACACATTCACGGCAAGTTCAGCCAGTAGTATTGTAATGATTCTCTAAGTGATCACACATTCACAGCAAGTTCAGGTAGTAGTATTGTAATGATTCTATAAGTGATCACACATTCACAGCAAGTTCAGCCAGTAGTATTGTAATGATTCTCTAAGTGATCACACATTCACAGCAAGTTCAGGTAGTAGTATTGTAATGATTCTCTAAGTGATCACACATTCACAGCAAGTTCAGCCAGTAGTATTGTAATGATTCTCTAAGTGATCACACATTCACAGCAAGTTCAGGTAGTAGTATTGTAATGATTCTCTAAGTGATCACACATTCACAGCAAGTTCAGCCAGTAGTATTGTAATGATTCTCTAAGTGATCACACATTCACAGCAAGTTCAGCCAGTAGTATTGTAATGATTCTCTAAGTGATCACACATTCACAGCAAGTTCAGCCAGTAGTATTGTAATGATTCTCTAAGTGATCACACATTCACAGCAAGTTCAGCCAGTAGTATTGTAATGATTCTCTAAGTGATCACACATTCACAGCAAGTTCAGCCAGTAGTATTGTAATGATTCTCTAAGTGATCACACATTCACAGCAAGTTCAGCCAGTAGTATTGTAATGATTCTCTAAGTGATCACACATTCACAGCAAGTTCAGCCAGTAGTATTGTAATGATTCTCTAAGTGATCACACATTCACAGCAAGTTCAGCCAGTAGTATTGTAATGATTCTCTAAGTGATCACACATTCACAGCAAGTTCAGCCAGTAGTATTGTAATGATTCTCTAAGTGATCACACATTCACAGCAAGTTCAGCCAGTAGTATTGTAATGATTCTCTAAGTGATCACACATTCACGGCAAGTTCAGCCAGTAGTATTGTAATGATTCTCTAAGTGATCACACATTCACAGCAAGTTCAGCCAGTAGTATTGTAATGATTCTCTAAGTGATCACACATTCACAGCAAGTTCAGCCAGTAGTATTGTAATGATTCTCTAAGTGATCACACATTCACAGCAAGTTCAGCCAGTAGTATTGTAATGATTCTCTAAGTGATCACACATTCACAGCAAGTTCAGCCAGTAGTATTGTAATGATTCTCTAAGTGATCACACATTCACAGCAAGTTCAGCCAGTAGTATTGAAGTATTGAAGTACAAATTTTGTATTGATGAATCGACTTAAAATGCATCACAAGTTGATGTTTACTATACATTGCAATATCACAGAATACTGACCTGAAGGAGCTGGTCATCTTTACCTAAAGCATCCTGCAATGTTCTGTACAACAAGTTGGGCAGTGCCACAATCTGAGTCAGCTGATAGTGATTCAAGCTCAGATCCTGGAAGACATGGCTGAACACTTTCTCATCTCTGACCAGCTGACCGATGGCCTTCTCCACGGTTGATAAAACTGCTTTGTCTGTATCGTTGTACTGATCAAAGTTATCACCAACAGCTTTCACCTGAAAGCATAGTACAGATACATTCAACACAGAAATATTTCATTTTATAATGCTTGAAAATATTGTATATCAACTTCAACAACAACACAACTCCCTTACAAAACAAGGTGATGTAGCATCTCATTGGAATCAAAGCTGGAGTTATATTTAGAATGTATCTGCCTGGGGTTTATGGGATTGCCTCAAAGCTTTATTCATTTCTTTAGTGAATTTTATATGTAAATAGGGCATGGAGGGCCAGCAAAAGTGCTTTCGGCTGCCAGTAAAGTAAAGTACCATTCGGACTAAACTGATCATAAGGCTGTTGCAGCACCGTTCATGAATTTTCAGTGGCCACGACATACTAGGGCAGGGGTCGGGAACCCATGGCTCGCGAGCCAGATGTGGCTCTTTTGATGGCTGCATCTGGCTCGCAAACAAATGTTCCATTATAAAAAAATGTTTTTTTTAGACTTTTTGATCTACATATTAATTGCATATCAATATTTCATTCTACAAATGAGCTAAAGTCTACTGCAGCTCAGCATCAGAAGAATTCAAAGACATAATTATTGTTTTTTTAGTGTTGAAATTACACAAAATGCACACATTTACTTACATTTTTAGTTTTAAACATAATGTATGGCTCTCACAGAATTACTTTTCAAAATATGTGGTATCCATGGCTCTCTATAACAAAAAGGTTCCCGACCCCTGGACTCGGGGATGTATGGCTAGCTGCCAAAAGAGTTCAAAACATGGTGAAGGTAAAGATTTTTCCAGTGTTGGGAGCATGTCGCCGAGTCTACCCAACCTGATATTAGTTGGGGCAAAGTAAAAGCAGCTGGGCATTGTGCCTCGGAAATTGATAAAAGCTACTTCAAAGATCCTATGGATTAATTTGGTCTGATAGGATTATGTTTCTTTTTATTAGATTACCTCAAGGAAAATGACATGTCCTGGTGCCAGCAATATAATATCAGCCTCTCCTCTCTCTACACCTGACCCACTCGGCCAGTTGATCTTTGAGGCTTCTACCGCATTCGGATTGTCCTTGAAGGATGACTTCAACCTAGACAGGAAGTGGTCATACTCGTAGGAACTCAAAATGAAGAGAGGGGGAATGGCAGTCTGGGAGGAGTTCAAACTGAGGTGCTGAATCATGTCACAGATGAAACTGTGAGCTCTGTCACTTCTCTTGTCAGTTTCTTGTGACGCCTGATACTCTTTAATGCCCTGTCCACCGATCTTCTGCAATATATCAAACATTTATGAAGAAGATAATGAAGACAATCATAAATTTATGAAATAAAAAAATTAATTCAAAGACTCAAACTTTATTTTAACCAATTAAGTGCCTAAAGAAATTGTGTCAATTACTGAATGTGTTATTGCTTTAGTTTATAATTGAAAATTTAATGTTAAAGAATAAAGTTTAAAAACACAAACATTTTTTGTACTGTTGATGCATGTACAAATGATATACTGAAATAATTTACCGGTAATGATTATATTTCTCAATTAGGACATTTTAATATAGAATCAACTAGAATAAATCATTTTACAAAAGGCTTACGAAACAATATTCTGAATCTGTCATTTTTCTTACTAATACTAGAGCCATATAAAGTTATGTTCCATGCAATTATCTATATAAAAAAAAGAACAATAACTCTTCAATGGTTTTAACTCCCTTGGCCTATACTTAAAAAATGGTTTGGTGAAAGTTTTATCACTAAAGGAATGAATAGTCCAGTTAAGTTTGCATTTCACATCATGTTGATCTATACAGCCAGTGAATCAGTGTGCACCAGTTTCTGTGCCCACAGCATACTAGGGGATTGTGTGGCCAACACAATGCCCAGCCGCCTTTACCTTATCCCAATTGGTGTCAGGTACCCATCATAACTGGGTAGACTCAGTCCGGGGAAAAATCCTAGCATTCACCAGGATTTAAACCCAGAAACTTCAGTATGCCAGCCAAACGCCACTCGCCCACTGTAAATCATCATTAGAAGACACCGTGGAGAAAACAAAATATAGCAATATATATATAGGCTAGTCATTGCCGGTAATCTATACAAGAAAAACTTATGGTCAGCAACTACAAAATTGAATGATAGTATTATTTCTATTATAAGTTTACATTAACTGTATAGATAACAGCAAAAACTGAACCATCGTCAAATACTATAACTGTCGGCTTCTAGTGGAACTTGATTGATTCTATACTGAGAAATAAATTGACAACTCACAACTTCCTTGTTGAATTTAACAGCTTCCTTGTTGAAATGGACATCTGGAACTCTGTAGGTCATGGTGCCCAGGTGTGGATACATGTCTTCCACATTTCTCTGAAGGTAGTCCACCAGAACCTCTTCCCTGAACTTGACAGCACGAGGCTGGCTGGAGTTATCCACCTCAGATACAAGAATCACTAGCTCCGTCACTTTACAATCCTACAGTAGGTTAAAACAAAAAGGTTGTCTTTAGAATTTTTAAGCTAAAAGAAATTGCAATGGCATGCAACAATGACAAACAACAGTTGTTCCTAACAAAGTATATGACATGTGATGGATGACATTTGAACACTAACAGTTGTTCCTAACAAAGTATATGACATGTGATGGATGACATTTGAACACTTACAGTTGTTCCTAACAAAGTATATGACATGTGACGGATGACATTTGAACACTTACAGTTGTTCCCGACAAAGTATATGACATATGACATTTGAACACTTATAGTTTTTCCTAACAAAGTATATATCATGTGACAGATGACATTTGAACACATATAGTTGTTCCTAACAAAGTATATGACATGTGATGGATGACATTTGAACACTTACAATTGTTCCTAACAAAGTATATGACATGTGATGGATGACATTTGAACACTTACAGTTGTTCCTAACAAAGTATATGACATGTGAGGGATGACATTTGAACACTTAAGTTGTTCCTAACAAAGTATATGACATGTTACGGATGACATTTACCACTTATAGTTGTTCCTAACAAAACTTCAAAACACCAAATCTCACTAACATTCTATATTCCAACTACGAACAGCTAAAAAAAATAAACAATTTTTTTCACCATAGTCTTCAGTTCAAAAAGCTAGTGCCCAGATGGATCAGGATGATGATAATATTATAAAAAACTATAGAATGATGATATTATAAAAAAACTATTGAATGATGATGATGATATTATAAAAAACTATAGAATGATGATATTATAAAAAAAAACTATAGAATGATGATGATGATATTATAAAAAACTATAGAATGATGATGATGATATTATAAAAAACTATAGAATGATGATGATGATGATATTATAAAAAGCTATAGAATGATGATGATGATATTATAAAAAACTATAGAATAATGATAATGATATTATAAAAAACTATAGAATGATGATGATGATATTATAAAAAAACTATAGAATGATGATGATGATATTATAAAAAACTATAGAATGATGATGATGATATTATAAAAAACTATAGAATGATGATGATGATATTATAAAAAACTATAGAATGATGATGATGATATTATAAAAAACTATAGAATGATGATGATGATATTATAAAAAACTATAGAATGATGATGATGATATTATAAAAAACTATAGAATGATGATGATGATATTATAAAAAAATATAGAATGATGATGATGATATTATAAAAAACTATAGAATGATGATGATGATATTATAAAAAACTATAGAATGATGATGATGATATTATAAAAAACTATAGAATGATGATGATGATATTATAAAAAACTATAGAATGATGATGATGATATTATAAAAAACTATAGAATGATGATGATGATATTATAAAAAACTATAGAATGATGATATTATAAAAAACTATAGAATGATGATGATGATATTATAAAAAACTATAGAATGACATATAAAAGAAAAACGTATGAAAGACTTACTATGAGATCTGGCATTCCTTCTGTTCCACCATGTTTAGGTTTCTTTTTCCGCCTAGGTCCAAGAAAAGAAAAGTAAATACACAATGTATAATAGACAAATTGGCTCCCAGAATAATAATGCAGTTCGCTATATCTAGCAGAATGATAAAATGGTACAATTCAAATCCAATAAGTAAGTGCTAATGATTTTTGAACTAAAGATCAATATGACGTAGTGAAAACAACAAACATATTCAATCAACTTAAGAATATTTTGTCAACATTCTTTGTGTTTAGTGGGTGTGTATGTAATTTCATTTGATGTGTATGGCCATTTGGACTTTTGTAACATCTAGCATCTATAGACCAGAAACATACTTTTTAATATCTAGAGGCAAGTCAAAGCATATTTACACTTATTTCAATTAATCAATTAGCAATAGAGACGAATGCATGGTGAGGACAATACAATGCCCTGCTATTTTTAGCCCCATCAAACGTTGCATATGTAATAACAAGAGTAAGTTACACAAGATAAAAAGTTAGATCACAGGAACAACTTACATTTTTTTTGTTGTTGTTAGGCCTACTCTATGAGCTGCACCTGCATGTGTGTTCATTTACCCCATGGGTGTGTCACAAAACCCACCTTGCCCATCAGGGCAACCCCGCCCTGGCCTTGTGTTAGGTCAGCATAAACCTGATGTCAGGTCAACATAAACCTGATGTCTGGTTTACCAGAACAACAAGCAAAGTTTTGTCAAGACAGCTTCAAATCAAATGCATTCATTATCTGTGGAAAACAAAAAAAAAAATTAAAACATTGCACAGCCTGGAATCTGTTTTCAAACAATAAATCTACGGGCTAACCAAGTATTTGACGGATTTACGCATAGTACTACAGTACTAGTACCAAGTATATGAACGCACAATTTTTTTGCTGGTCGTTCAAAACAGAGTAGTAGAGGATTATGTAAAGCTTATAATCTCCCCTTGACCCCACCCTTCTCCATTTTGAACTTTAAGCAATTACTTACAGCCTACAACAATAGCTAGCTGTGGTTAAGAATTTGGTGAAGCTGATTAAGTCTGGGTGACGTATAAATGAGTTTCCTTTCTGTTAAAATGTATAGGCCTTCTTTTTAATAAAAAAAATAAAAATTAATTTGGAACTATTTGTGTGTGAATTATTTGCCAAAAACAAAAAGACATTTGGTGGATGCAATTGTCCAAATTGATTTATCTGTCTAAATAGTATAATAATAATTAAAAATATGTCTAACTTTAAAGTGAATATATTAAATATATATGTAGGCCTAGGCCTATATATATAGGCCTAACACCAAAATAGAATTTCAAACTCACTATTAGCCAAGCGGAGCTTTTATAATTTTATAGGCCCTAATGATAGACTTAGCAGTAGGCGATTAGACAAAGCAGATAACATGTAATTCCAAGTGATGAAGAAGCGTCATAATTATATCAAACTCTTAAATTGTCTAGCTTGATACTGAAATTACATAACAAAAATACATAGCCTACACAGCTAGATTCAATATCACGGATAAGCTAAGCTTATAGATGCGCGCTATATAAATGACCAAGATTTTAAAATGTGACAGTAATAAAATCAATCAATCTAACTACCGTTGTCACGCAGACTACTTTGTATGTAGAACTACACACATTCAATGTTAAGTAGGGCATTTAGTCCTTGAATATATGCCACTACAAATGTGTTTGTTCGTCTGCAACACACAGTAACCTAAATTTACTGACTTGTTTTTAACATCCAGGGCCCACAACTGTTCCGAAAGTCACGGCTGTTCGGTTATTTATATTAAAAAAATAAATTAAAAAACATACTTTGATTCACGAGTTTCAGTCCCTTTGATAGCCAACAGCAGCCTGCCATTCATCAATGTTGACTCCATGACCGTGTTTGCACTGACGGTTGAATGCCCTTAAACTGCCGTCTGAGTGCAAAGGGAAACAACTAACCAAAGAACAACAACCGAGGACTTATAGATCTTTCTTGACGTTTAGCTAGCTTGAAGGGACATTTGTTTACGTCTTTTATGCAGTGTGACGTCAACGCGTTACTATATTTAAATTTCTTGAACTTGGTTTTTAAAGTGATTCCTTTACCTTATATATTTCTATCTCAAACAATTAATCTTACCTTATATATTACAGACGATCTTATCTTATATATTACAGACGATCTTATCTTATATATTACAGACGATCTTATCTTATATATTACAGACGATCTTATCTTATATATTACAGACGATCTTATCTTATATATTACAGACGATCTTATCTTATATATTACAGACGATCTTATCTTATATATTACAGACGATCTTATCTTATATATTACAGACGATCTTATCTTATATATTACAGACGATCTTATCTTATATATTACAGACGATCTTATCTTATATATTACAGATGATCTTATCTTATATATTACAGATGATCTTATCTTATATATTACAGACGATCTTATCTTATATATTACAGACGATCGTATCTTATATATTACAGACGATCTTATCTTATATATTACAGACGATCTTATCTTATATATTACAGACGATCGTATCTTATATATTACAGACGATCGTATCTTATATATTACAGACGATCTTATCTTATATATTACAGACGATCGTATCTTATATATTACAGACGATCGTATCTTATATATTACAGACGATCGTATCTTATATATTACAGACGATCGTATCTTATATATTACAGACGATCGTATCTTATATATTACAGACGATCGTATCTTATATATTACAGACGATCGTATCTTATATATTACAGACGATCGTATCTTATATATTACAGACGATCGTATCTTATATATTACAGACGATCGTATCTTATATATTACAGACGATCGTATCTTATATATTACAGACGATCGTATCTTATATATTACAGACGATCGTATCTTATATATTACAGACGATCGTATCTTATATATTACAGATTATCGTATCTTATATATTACAGACGATCGTATCTTATATATTACAGACGATCGTATCTTATATATTACAGACGATCGTATCTTATATATTACAGACGATCGTATCTTATATATTACAGACGATCGTATCTTATATATTACAGACGATCGTATCTTATATATTACAGACGATCGTATCTTATATATTACAGACGATCGTATCTTATATATTACAGACGATCGTATCTTATATATTACAGACGATCGTATCTTATATATTACAGACGATCGTATCTTATATATTACAGACGATCGTATCTTATATATTACAGACGATCGTATCTTATATATTACAGACGATCGTATCTTATATATTACAGACGATCGTATCTTATATATTACAGACGATCGTATCTTATATATTACAGACGATCGTATCTTATATATTACAGACGATCGTATCTTATATATTACAGACGATCGTATCTTATATATTACAGACGATCGTATCTTATATATTACAGACGATCGTATCTTATATATTACAGACGATCGTATCTTATATATTACAGACGATCGTATCTTATATATTACAGACGATCGTATCTTATATATTACAGACGATCGTATCTTATATATTACAGACGATCGTATCTTATATATTACAGACGATCGTATCTTATATATTACAGACGATCGTATCTTATATATTACAGACGATCGTATCTTATATATTACAGACGATCGTATCTTATATATTACAGACGATCGTATCTTATATATTACAGACGATCTTATCTTATATATTACAGACGATCTTATCTTATATATTACAGACGATCGTATCTTATATATTACAGACGATCGTATCTTATATATTACAGACGATCGTATCTTATATATTACAGACGATCGTATCTTATATATTACAGACGATCGTATCTTATATATTACAGACGATCGTATCTTATATATTACAGACGATCGTATCTTATATATTACAGACGATCGTATCTTATATATTACAGATGATCTTATCTTATATATTACAGATGATCCTTTTAAAAAGAAGATTATTGGGTCCTATGCTCATCGATTGTCCGAGTCTTATCTTATCAAACAAGCTATTTATTGTTGTGTTTTCAAAAAAAGGTTGAACGACTGTGTTATAAGGGAAATTGTAACAATAATAATAATATTACTTGTAAAGCGCATATCCCGTTGCTAACAGTTCTATGCACTGTCAACAGTTACAGGCAGAGTACAGACAACGAATAAAAAACGAAAATATATAGATGTACAGGTGAATACTGCTACCGGAATAGGTGCTTCTTCAGCCGGCTCCTGGAGGTGTAGAAACTAGGGCTCTGGCGCAGCTGCCCACTAATGAGAAATTGTAGAAGAGAAAGGGAGATAATGGACTGTGTAAGTACTTACCTATGTATTATGTCTATTAAATATTTTCCTCCGTATTTGTACGATCATTTTGTATAAGAACATAAAACTTAAATGTTATCTCACATTAGTGAGGCCTATACTAGAATATGCAGCATCTGTATGTGACCCATTAACTAAAGAAAACATTAACAAATTAGAACAAATTTAGTCAAGAGCTGCACGGTTAATTACTAGCGAATATTCACATTTCACAAGAGTAATACCAATAGTTAAATCACTAAACCTAGAAACACTAGAGGACAGAAGGGCAAAGAGTAAAGTAGTAATAACACATACGGTATTAAATTCTCATTTAGAAATACAACACATTAACAACCTGTTGCAATGCTCAGATAACCATAAGGATAAAACACTTTCCTTATCCCTTATTCGATAACAAATGCATATCAGTACTCTTTCTTCCCGAGTGGCATTTGGGCTTGGAATGGATTGCCTGAACAAACCAGGAAAACTAGTAACTTAACATCATTTAAAACACTAATAGAAATGCAGAACTAGACTCAAACCACAAATGTGCGTAGGACGCAATAATCTTCTTTATAGAAGGAGTGTCTGTAAGGTATAAGCTCAGATTTCTATTTGCTTTATTCAAGGTTTCATTAAAAATCTCTGTGTTATTTGAGCTACACTATACTACATCATCATCTTCGACATCAATCCCATGACCGATGTCCTCTTTGGTTGGAGCGAATGGGCACTTCAGCAGTCAACTTTCTCCACTTTTGCCTATCTTGAGCGGTTGTCAATAGTTGAGTCAACTGCAGCCCTGTCCAATACTTTACATTGTCGAACCAGCATTTCCGTGGACGGCCTCGCCTACGTTCCACCGTGCCCTGGAGGATTGTTTTTGACAGGCTATTTTGCCCCAACACATAACCGAACCATGTCAGTTTGTGCTGCTTGATTTTTGTCATAATGTTTTCTTGGGGGCCTGTAATTGAGGATATTCTGTACCACACGTATGCATTAGTCCTGTGTTCTACGTAGGAGATTCGAAGTATTTTTCTCATGCATTTATTTTCGAAAGTTCTTTTCAGTTGCTGACAGCAGTGCCCAGGTCTCACATCCATACAAAACAATAGTTCTGGGCCCTGTAAAGTCTGAGCTTTGTTGGGAGACCAATGCTTTTGCTGGTCCAGATTCTGTTTAGGCGAGCCATTGCAGTCCCAATACTTGCTCGAATTTCTGACTCACAGCATCCGTCTACGGATTTGATTGCTCCTAGATAATTGAATTTTTTTACTTCTTCTAGTTGTTGTTGGTTCAATATGATGTTTGCACTTCAGGTCTACTATAATTGTGTAGTCATAAGGACAATATAACCTCAACACTACAAACACTGCTCCTTCCTACCTACAAGAACTTATATCACAGCACGCGCTATCAACGGAACTGAGCTCTTCATCACAGTCACTCCTTAAAATTCCCAGTGTGGCTGAACACAAAAAGAAGTAACTAGGATTGCACTCATTTAAATCTGTGTCACTTTCTTTATGCAGCAGCTTGCCTCAGACACAGAGATTCTGTTTTTAAATAATAATAATGGTAATTTATATAGCGCTTCTATCCATGCTATTTTAGCATGCTCAGTGCGCTCTAGAAGATTATAAATCTGTGAGAGGTTTCACTGCTGCCTGTTAGACGACTCGTGATAACAACTCAGTATTAAAGTCCTCTAGTCCCAAACTCCTGCAGGGCGACAGGGATCCGTCGGTGGTAGGGATAGAACCCGCGACGTGTCAGTTAGTTTCTGGTTGACAGTCCGGTGAACTAACCGCTGGACCAGCCGAGTTTATTTACCTTTCTCTTTAGCTAGTGGATGTGGGTCTTACATACCAATACAATATTTTTATTTGCCACATAGTACATAGGTACAATAAAGGCATAGTCAAAAACATAAGAAAATTATAGCATTTGTGAATAATAAATTGAACAATAATAGTAATACTAATAAAGCTGCCACTGCATTCCAAGCGCGCACTGAGCATGCTAAATTTAAATAGCATTTATACAAGCGCTATATAAATTACCATTCAAAAGTAAATTAAAAAAAAAAAAACAAAGAAAAAAAAATCTCCTAGATGTCGTGGTGGGTTGAAGTGTGCTTGACCTACAAACTACTATATACTATCAGTATCAACCTGTTGTTTAAAAACCCTCAACTTTAGGTAACATAATACGCTAACTATGAATGAAACTCAATATATGAAACAAACGACTTGATTCGATGCGTCGGGTAGAAGTGCTCAGGACCTACAACACTTGCGTTGTGTTTTCTTTGTTTTTAATGATTGCTTTATGTTCAATGTTTATCCCAGACAACAGCACGAGTTGGGTTGCAAGTCAAAACAAAATAGAAACATTTCATGGAAGAAATTTTCCCGGATTGTTCAAACTACTGCGCAAATGACCGTTTGAATGTGTGGTAAACAAAAGATAATAATAACGGAAGAGTTTGGTATGGCAGTGGGTTCTGGGGGGAGCCATGGTGAGAGAGTGGGGCGAGAGAGTGGGGCGAGAGAGTGGGGTGAGAGACTGTGGTAATATAGGAAACAATGTTTCATGTGAAAGTTAAAAGTACACGGACTAAATTGAACAGGGAGGTTGGACTCGCTTTTGTTTTGTGTGATATACTGATATATTATTGTGTCTGTATGTTGATCTACGTGTGTGTGATATGTGTTGAAGTGTATCTATAAGTAGTGTATGTATGTCTGTATGTATGTATAAATGTATGTCTGTATGTATGTATGTATGCATGTGTGTGTGTGTATGTATGTATGTATGTATGTGAATGATATGTGGGTGTGTGCAAGTATAAGTCATCTGTGTATGTTTGTTAGTCTGGTTTTGTATGTATGTATCGTAATGTCATATGTGTAAGCATTAAGCATGTGAGAAAGTTTGTGTGTGTCTGTATGTGTATGTAGGCATATGTGTAAATCATGTGTGTGTGTGTGTGTGTGTGAGAGAGAGAGTAAGAGAGAGAAGAGGAAATAGAGAAGGGTAAAAAATACTTTAAAACTTCATAAAGCAATGTTTCAAATATGACCATAATGTACTCTGAGATTCGACTTGACCTTATTATATTATGTTCGCATTATTGTCAAGTTGAGAATAACCAATCCTAACTATATGCAGTAACAGGATGCGTGATAAGGTCACCGTGCCCTCAATCAGCGACTATTGTACCAAATGATCGTATCTACTAATAGGCCTATATTATAATATTCCAATGTTTCTCTACATGTATGTACTAGCATTTTAAGTATACACAATTCTACTTGCACGTATACAAATAACGTATGTATATAATACTACTGATTGTGTTGAGGTAATAGTGATACATTAGAATTGAGGTCGTTAATGCGAATGTTTTGTTCAACGGCTTACAACAGTTTGTGGTTATAACCTAGATCAGGGGTCGGGAACCTTTTTGTCTGAAAGAGCCATGGACACCACATATTTTGAAAAGTAATTCTATGAGAGCCATACATTATGTTTATTACTAAAAATTCAAGTAAATGTGTGCATTTTGTGTAATTTCAACACTAAAAGTACAATAATTATGTCTCTGAATTCTTTTTAATAACATAGACATAATAATTTAATAATCAACATAATTTACTAATGCTGTAATATAAAGAAGGAACAATACTTAAATAATCGGATAACAGCATAATTGAGCTGTATTCATAGGCATATATATTGGGGGCTCTGAGCTGATTACTCCATATACAGTAACAACTGCTTAGTAAAGTCATCTATTTCATCAATAATGAACAATTTAATGAACTGGCTAGTCTACACTATTATCTAGAACATTACGTTCAAAAGGATCTAACCAGGACAATACATAGTTTCTATAATTCAGTATATACGACAGTGCTAATGACCACTGGTATATTACTGAAGCAACATCGAACAGCTGATTGATAAGTCATTAATTATCACGTTGATGGTCAGTGGTGTTGTAATAACCAAAGTAGAACCCGCCTAATTGGCAGACTACCTAATAATATGGTGTCCCTACTTTGCAGATTTTCAACTATAGCGGCCGGTCTCGGGACCGATCTATCGTGATAAACGAGGGTTCACTGCAGTGCTTACTCAAGCACTAAATTCATGGAGTTAAATTCATTATTTGTGTGAAAGTGTCACAGAAATAAAAACTCGCGAAATCTGAACTCGAAAAATTTATTGTTACATTTCAGTTAATTAGAGAATGGTGGAGCCAGTAAAACAATGTCAACTGCCAACGCAACAATTCCATTAGAGTCTATCACATCTTTCCTCGTTGCTTGAAATTTTGATGTTTCTTCATTCACATCTTGTGGCTTGACATTTAACTGACTGCAGTGTTCGTGTAGTACAGACATATTAACGAGTAAATCAATATATGCTGTAGCATACATAGTTGCCCATGCAAGTCTTGATACTAAATTTTAATGCAATGAATGTTCACACAACTAACGTGAATATCTATCTATACCGCATAAAATTATGTCCGCACTGATCAATGGAATATCTACACGACACAGCGGAATGACTACACGACACAGTGGAATGTGTACACAACCAAGGGGAATGTGTACACAACACAGGGGGAATGTCCACACAACACAAGAGAATATCTACACAACACAACGAAATGTCTATACTTATATACTAGGGATTTTTTAGTAACAAGTAACAGTATTGTTGTATTTTGACAAAGTTCGAGGGGAGTGAGCAGATTTCAAGATAAAATGTACTAGGCCTATCACAGTGCCGCAAATTACTTTTTGGTAATAGTAATAGTAATAGTCTAGTGTGTGTTTGTTAACATTTGAGATAAAGTTGTGTACAATGTAAGCATATGTAGGCCTATAGAAACATAGTATTCTAAGGAATTCTAATGTTGTGATTAGCAATTGAACTTACAGTTACAATCATGCGTGCTTGGTATGCATTCAGATAAACATATGTAAATATTGCCAATGAAAAACTGAACACTCGCCCTCCCTCGCCCTCGACCACAGTCTCAAGTACTGAAGCTACTTGAAAAAAACAAGTCATTTAACCTGAGTCATTCTGCTCAGCTACAGGTTGATGTACTGGGAGCAAGGGGCTAAAGGGGCGGGGAAAAAACAGCTACAGTTATTTTTCTCAAGTGTTTGTTTCACGTCTGCCGCTAAGTAGCCGCATTCTGCACTGAGCTCTTTAAATATTGTTTATTATTATATAAATATATCTTGATGTGTCTCAAGAGAAGTTTGGAAGGTTTTATTTTTCTATTAATGAAACGAAGATGAACTTTAACCCGAAATTTGTTTTAATTATTAGACGGTTTACTATTTGGTAAACACCATAAAAAGAGGGGGAAACTAAGTCGACTTATAAATGTGTTGGTCACACAATCCCAGGGTTCGAAAACATTTCGGTCTATGTAGTATCTCGTTTAGTAATATCGAAAATTCCTATATCTGATAGAATTATTTATATACACCAAAGTTAGGCTACTATAATCACCCGGTAAGAAAGAAGTCAGTTTCGAACTTTAAGGCTTGAATGTATGGTTGTCCGTATGGTCCACTCTGCACAATGGTTGTATGAATAGGTTGTTGTGTGAATATGTAGGCTTGCATGTATGGTCTCCGTATGGTCCACTCGGCACAATGGTTGTATGAATAGGTTGTTGTGTGAATATGTAGGCTTGCATGTATGGTCTCCGTATGGTCCACTCGGCACAATGGTTGTATGAATAGGTTGTTGTGTGAATATGTAGGCTTGCATGTATGGTCTCCGTATGGTCCACTCGGCACAATGGTTGTATGAATAGGTTGTTGTGTGAATATGTAGGCTTGCATGTATGGTCTCCGTATGGTCCACTCTGCTTAATGGTTGTATAAATAGGTTGTTGTGTGAATATGTAGGCTTGCATGTATGGTCTCCGTATGGTCCACTCTGCACAATGGTTGTATGAATAGGTTGTTGTGTGAATATGTAGGCTTGCATGTATGGTCTCCGTATGGTCCACTCTGCAAAATGGTTGTATGAATAGGTTGTTGTGTGAATATGTTGTTTCCCATTCCATTAATGAACCAATGGAGACAGCTTTAGTAAATGTGTAACACTTCAGTGAATATCACTTTAAACTAATACACGTTCTACATCAAGACAGGCAGGGATGAGGCAAAATGGGAGGAAAGGGGAGGGGGGGGGGGGTGATCAGTACTACCCCCCCCCCCATTTTCCCGGTAAAGTACAATTAAGTTTAGACAGAAATCAAAGCCAAATAGGACGCATTGCAAACATAGATCTCTTCCCACAAGTGTGTCGGTGACTCCGTTCTACAGCCTACAAGTTCCAAATAGGTTATAATATAAATATCAAACACAAAAGAAAGATCGTTACCTTCACCCCCACCTCTCCGGTGCACCGACACACCTTAGGTAGTGGACATCCTTAAAACAGAGCCCCCCTCTCCCCAACCCCCTAGCCACCCTCCCCAGTCACATTCGAAAGCTGTACCGGTATTTAGTTTGCTAGGCAAGAAGGGCACGCCTGACTGAATGTAGTCACAAGTCACAAGTGTACTTTAACTTGGGCCCATTCAGTTGTGACGCAATAAGTTTACAGAAGAACATTGTGACTGATATGTCTACATCAGTCAAGTGTGGCGTCTTTCAAGCGTGACAAAAAGTCTACATCAGTCAAGTGTGGCATCTTTCAAAGCTTGAGGCAATATGTCTACATCAGTCAAGTATGGCATCTTTCAAAGCGTGAGGCAATATGTCTACACCAGTCAAGTATGGCATCTTTCAAAGCGTGAGGCAATATGTCTACATCAGTCAAGTGTGACATTTTTTAAAGCTTGAAGCACTGAGATTGATCAGTCAATTGTGTCACCCTCCAAGTGTGTTGCATTAGGAATACATCAGTCAAATGTAGCATCTTTTGAGACTGACTCAACGGGGCCACTTTTTTGTGCGACAAGTCTCCTTGCCCCAATAGGAACTGTCATGGGTGTCTAGTTCGCAGTAGAGTAAACAAGAAACTGAGCACTATAGTAACTATAGTGGCTGGACACACCGGTCTACACAATTTATAAGAAGAAGCTGGTAAATATCAACATATAAGCTGGTAAATATCAACATATTATATTCTTCATTACTGATATCTAATGTCGGAAAGTGCATTGCGAATCTGGACTAAAGTTCTACCATACTGAACAGTGGTAAGAATGAGACCAATAACTACAATTAGATGCTTTACATTGAAAACTGTTTTTTTTTTTATACGAGTCAAAAACAGACTTTAAAGATTACTACATGCTAATAATGTAATGCAGCGCAACTTTTTATACAAGAACTATGATATTTAAAGCAGGGAATTCTGCTATTCTATACACGCGAGTGTGGGTGCCGATGGCTTATCGACATAGCATAATAATACATATAAATTAAAACCTGTACTGCTGTATGGAGCTGAGACCTGGAGAACCACGGCAGTAAATATAAAGAAATTCCAGTTATTTATAAATAACTGTTTAAGAAGGATCTTGGGAATCATTGGCATGGACAGGATCAGCAACATGAAACTGTGGCAGCGGTAGAACAAGAGATCCTCTGGTGACGATGGCGATGGATCGGCCATTTACTTCCAAAAACCTGCTTCCAGCACAACTAGGCATGCTCGAAACTGGAATCCTCAGGGATAACGGAAAAGAGGCCGACAGAGGAACACCTGGCGCAGAGAGGAGGAAGCATACACCAAGGAACATGTGCCCTTGTGGGCAGCCTATGTCCTAGGAAGGCTCACAGACGTCGATGAGTTCGGCTGCTGTTCCTCGAGGACGCGAAGGCAAAAGAAGAACACTAAAATAGAGATTAGCACACAGGAACTAGTAATGGTTAGTTGATGGTGGCGGTAGTTTTACTCAGTAACATTGAACCAATCATTTAATATTAGCAGCTATTCCAATAGTTAATAGAGAACAATACAGATTACGCCATCTTTACCGCCAAGATAAAGAAAGTACAATCATAGTTAATGTGGCATTCGGGCATGCATGGAATGGGTTACCTGAACAAAACCAGTAACTTAACACCATTTAAAACATAAATAAAAAAAATGCAAGACTAGACTCGTTCAATGGATGAGCGTAGGACGCAATAATCTTCTGTATAAAAGGAGCGTCTGTAATGTATAAGATAAAAATAAGATAAGAAGGGGAGAGAACTTTGCTTGTTAAGAAAACAAAAAGTTATTGTAGTCTGTTGACACTATGCCGTGTCTACCAGGGGTGCTAATGCGCTTCATTGATCTAGTAGTCGGAAAATATGCATCCTGGGGTTGAGAGGCTATCTGCCGCCCTCACAAATGTATACTCCGCGTTTGTCAAGTAAGTAGTAAAGTACCCTTCGGACCAAACTGATCATAGGGCTGGTGAAGCAGCGTTCACCAGATTCAGTGGCCACGGCATACTAGGGGATGTGTGGCCAGCACTATGCACAGTCGCCTTTACTTTACCCCAACTAATGTCAGGTACTCATCAGAGAAGGGACGCTCTCAAGCGCTGGGAAAAAAAATCCTAGTCTCCACCAGGATTCGTGCCCAAGACCTTCGGATCGCCAGTCGAACGCGCTGTCACAGTGTCCCCGCGTGTGTCTAGACGTACACTAAAGTGTCAACAGATGCGTGCCGGGTTTGGAGATGTCGCGGTGAGTACCCAGGAGTGGTTTCCGGGATAGCTGAGAGTCGTGTAGTTTGCAATCATGAAGCACTGATAGAAGCGACCGGGACAAGGTTTGCAATCATGAAGCACTGATAGAAGCGACCGGGACAAGGTTTGCAATCATGAAGCACTGATAGAAGCGACCGGGACAAGGTTTGCAATCATGAAGCACTGATAGAAGCGACCGGGACAAGGTTTGCAATCATGAAGCACTGATAGAAGCGACCGGGACAAGGTTTGAAATCATGAAGCACTGATAGAAGCGACCGGGACAAGGTTTGCAATCATGAAGCACTGATAGAAGCGACCGGGACAAGGTTTGCAATCATGAAGCACTGATAGAAGCGACCGGGACAAGGTTTGCAATCATGAAGCACTGATAGAAGCGACCGGGACAAGGTTTGCAATCATGAATCACTGATAGAAGCGACCGGGACAAGGTTTGCAATCATGAAGCACTGATAGAAGCGACCGGGACAAGGTTTGAAATCATGAAGCACTGATAGAAGCGACCGGGACAAGGTTTGCAATCATGAAGCACTGATAGAAGCGACCGGGACAAGGTTTGCAATCATGAAGCACTGATAGAAGCGACCGGGACAAGGTTTGCAATCATGAAGCACTGATAGAAGCGACCGGGACAAGGTTTGCAATCATGAAGCACTGATAGAAGCGACCGGGACAAGGTTTGCAATCATGAAGCACTGATAGAAGCGACCGGGACAATGTTTGCAATCATGAAGCACTGATAGAAGCGACCGGGACAATGTTTGCAATCATGAAGCACTGATAGAAGCGACCGGGACAATGTTTGCAATCATGAAGCACTGATAGAAGCGACCGGGACAATGTTTGCAATCATGAAGCACTGATAGAAGCGACCGGGACAATGTTTGCAATCATGAAGCACTGATAGAAGCGACCGGGACAAGGTTTGCAATCATGAAGCACTGATAGAAGCGACCGGGACAAGGTTTGCAATCATGAAGCACTGATAGAAGCGACCGGGACAAGGTTTGCAATCATGAAGCACTGATAGAAGCGACCGGGACAAGGTTTGAAATCATGAAGCACTGATAGAAGCGACCGGGACAAGGTTTGCAATCATGAAGCACTGATAGAAGCGACCGGGACAAGGTTTGCAATCATGAAGCACTGATAGAAGCGACCGGGACAAGGTTTGCAATCATGAAGCACTGATAGAAGCGACCGGGACAAGGTTTGAAATCATGAAGCACTGATAGAAGCGACCGGGACAAGGTTTGCAATCATGAAGCACTGATAGAAGCGACCGGGACAAGGTTTGCAATCATGAAGCACTGATAGAAGCGACCGGGACAAGGTTTGCAATCATGAAGCACTGATAGAAGCGACCGGGACAAGGTTTGCAATCATGAAGCACTGATAGAAGCGACCGGGACAAGGTTTGAAATAATGAAGCACTGATAGAAGCGACCGGGACAAGGTTTGCAATCATGTAGCACTGATAGAAGCGACCGGGACAAGGTTTGCAATCATGAAGCACTGATAGAAGCGACCGGGACAAGGTTTGAAATCATGAAGCACTGATAGAAGCGACCGGGACAATGTTTGAAATCTTAAGTACTTGTTCTTTTTTTTTTTTTTTTTACAAATAGCCCTTTAAATAAAGGTAGGCACAATGGCACAATGGCACAATGGCACAATGGTGCCCAGTTGCTTTTACTTTACTTCTAACCTCAGCTAGGCCTACCCATCCGAAATGGGTAGACTAAGGGTTACCCTCCTGGAAAAAAGACCTAGCCTTCAATAGGATTCGAACCCAGAGCCTTTGGTACGACAAGCAAACGGCCACCATGACCCAGTGCTAACATAAACGAGACTAAATTGAACAATATCTTATCTTTTATGTTACAGCGTCCTACGCCCATCCGTGGTCCGAGTCTAGTCTTGCATTTTTATTAATGTTTTAAATGATGTTAAGTTATTGGTTTTCTTGGTTTGTTCAGGCAACCCATTCCTTATCCGGATGCCACTCGTTCGACAATGTAAATTATTGTACAGGGCTGCAGTTGACTTAACTATTGACAACCGCTCAAGATAGGCAAAAGTGGAGAAAGTTGACTGCTGAAGTGCCCATTCGCTCCAACCAACGAGGACAACGGTCATGGGATTGATGTTGAAGATGATGATGTAGTATAGTGTAGCTCAAATAACACAGAGATTTTTATTGAAACCTTGAATAAAGCAAATAGAAATCTGAGCTTATACGTTACGGACGCTCCTTCTATAAAGAAGATTATTGCGTCCTACGCACATCCGTGGTTTGAGTCTAGTTCTGCATTTCTATTAGTGTTTTAAATGATGTTAAGTTACTAGTTTTCCTGGTTTGTTCAGGCAACTCATCCCAAGCCCAAATGCCACTCGGGAAGAAAGAGTACTGATATGCATTTGTTCTCGCATAAGTGTTTTTTCTTTATGTTTGTCTGAGCTTTGCAACAGATTGTTATTGTGTTGCATTTCTAAATTAGAATTTAATGCCTTATGTATTATTACTACTTTACTCTTTGCCCTTCTGTCCTCTAGTGTTTCTAGGTTTAGTGATTTAACTATTGGTGTTACTCATGTCAGTTGTGAATATTCACTAGCAATGAACCTTGCAACTCTTTTCTGAATTTGTTCTAATTTTTTTTTAGTGTTTTCTTTAGTTAATGGGTCCCATACAGATGATGCATATTCTAATATAGGCCTGCCTCACTTATGTTTATATGATCATTGTAACATATTCATACTGTTACTGTGTTTTATTTCTGAATTAACATTGAATGCTGTACGATATACTGATATACACAAGCATCTAGAATCTAGATCTATGTGGAAAAACATATACATATATGTTTAGTGCAGCCCGGGCATCGTAGACACAGATCTATATCTATTTATAGATTAGTAGTTGTAAAGAAGGATTTTATTTCTCCTGTCACGAAAAAAAAAATTGAATTTCTATAAAGAGGATTAGAAATAACAAAAGAAAAAATGTGAACGTGACATCCTTGATGTCAACATGTACCGTTCTTTGTTGATGAAAACAATAAACATTGTTTAGATCAGGATATCCAAGACGGGAGTTCGTGGCAACGGAAAGCTCATATTTTAATGACGCAATTTTACGTAGCAGTTATATTGAAATAATAAACTGTTCATTATTATCTTTATTATTATCCGCGTAGCAGTTATGCACTAACTAGCGGAGCGCGTATTGGTATTACTAGTTACTAGACTATAATTAAGCCTACTTTACAGTGCCGTTGCTAGTGATTTGGGGGCCCGGGGGATTGGCCTCTTTAGGGGACTCTGCATTTTGACATTCGACATTACATAAGAAAAAAACTCCTTTAGGCCCCCCCCCCCCCTCAAGTAGGGGCCCGGGGGGATTTTCGAATTTGGACCACCCCTCCCCCTCCCGTACGCCACTGCTACATTAGAATATTGATTGTAAACATTATATTTTATCTATTTACTATTTAAAAGCTGAGAATTCTAATGAAATGGCCTAATGCCTCCTAAAGATAATGATCCTAATGCATGCCTAGATCTATGCCAATGCTTTAAACTTTAAACTTAAACTCGGACCACGGATGAGCGTAGGACGCAATAATCTTCTTTATAGTATAGAAGGAGCGTCTGTAATACAGATTTATAAGATAAGAAGATAAACTAGGGTTACTTACCTAACAAAAAATAAGATAGTCCATGAAATAATCAATTCTAGGCTTCTCCTTAGACGTTTGACTCGACTCGCTGCAGTGGTGTGTTCTGTTGGTAAATATCATATGTGATGTCACAACTGCGCCATACTGATTTATGCACAGCTTGAATAGCTATTATAAACAGATAAAACGGTAATTGTTTACCTGCGTTAGCCCACGAGTTTTTTGGTTCTATATGAAAAATTTTTAAAGATTCATGCCCAATTCGCACGAATCAAGTCATTATATGCCTCGCAAACCATATTTAGACTTAGAAAAAAAATATTTTTGAACGCGATTTTTTACTACTAATATAGACGAAACAACGCCATCTTGGCCTGTGACGTCACGGGGGAGTAGCGGACTCAATCCGCCATTTTGTGCTAAAAGGTCACAGGTCAAGGGTTACCATGCCGCTTTAGTCTGTGACGTCACG
The DNA here is from genome assembly GCA_949126835.1 of Anisus vortex. Classification (NCBI taxonomy): domain Eukaryota; kingdom Metazoa; phylum Mollusca; class Gastropoda; family Planorbidae; genus Anisus; species Anisus vortex. Next base: position 620,577 of record OX421501.1, read on the forward strand.
GGAGAGGGGATTCCCTCGAATCGACATTGCGATTTAATTAGGTCAACAAGCTAAGGCTAAATTAAAAGTTTAAAACGTTTGCAAGGCATATTAATTGATCTGATTCGTGCTGCATGCTTCTTTAGGTAAAAATCCTTCATACAGAACCATGCTACTTGTTTAAAAAAGTAATTAAAACACATTCCTACCTTGAAGTGGGGAAGCTTGTCCATGTTTTTTCTCTGTACACTTACACACATAAAGCTGCCATCGCTTAATTAACACATTCAGATTTGGCGGTATTTATTATACACTGGCACAGACATTTGAAACTTTACATTTCCGCGGTATTTTATTGAGTGGATTTCTTGTAATTAAAAGTGACGTACCGTATACAAGTATTTATATTTGCAAGGAAGAGGGAAGACAGTGTGGTCCCACACAATGAATTGAAAGCTATATTATAATACTATAATAATAACAATATATTATTATCGTTATAAGTAGGCCTACCGGCATAAACATTGGGGAGGGGGCAAGGGTTTACCAAGGCAAGTGCTCCCCTACCTTAACAGACCCCATTCTTCCCCAAAAACGGTGATGTTTTATATAGTTTTTTAATGGAAATAAAATAACTCAATTATTGACAGTTAAATAGAGCATGTTGGCTAACGCATGTTAATGTTAGCAGCTGGAGTGTTTGAAGAGAGGAGCTGGGAAAAAATGTCCAATGTCCCCCCCCCCCCCCAAACTATTCCACTTCCAACACCATTCTCTCACTTGTTACCAATACCTACTCTAGTGCCTATTATTAGGTGTCCGGTTTTTTAGTGCGGGTATTTCAACAGACCACCGGGTATGAAATAAACAAATACATAAAAAAAAACGGACATATTTAAAATTATATCCAATTTTTCCATGTGTGGGTTACCCTGTAAGTAGGGTTGCCATATCTAGCTGAGACTTCGTCGGGACACTTTGAGATGGGGGTGTAAAAATGAAGTAAAATACTATTTATTTAAAACACAGTTACATGGAAGGTCCATAACGGTGACGGTCCCGATATATCGTTACGGATGGCAACCCTACCTGTAAGGGAAGTATGAGGAGTCCGGTAGGCCTATATTCGGAGGGTGTTAGGTACTTTGTGAAAAGGTGTTTTGCAAGCCTACCAACTACGATAATTTGTTTATTAACTTGAATGACAGCTCTACTAGACTATATTATAATAAAAACGTGTATAAAAAATGGTTAATTTGTGTTAGGCATATTATAAATTATTATAAGCTATTATAAATTAGGATGGCTTTCTATAGACTTATTTTAAAGTCTTATTGTTTTAACTAGCCCTCTACTTCGATGTGTGTCAGTGCTGCGTTTATTGTAAAACCGTATTTATTGAAGATAATTACCTACGTCAGTCTGGGACCATATCATGGAAGCGGACAAGGAGGGGGGGGGGGGGCAAATTATATATTAATGATGGCTACAAGGACTTGGTGTTATTTTATTATCATCAGATAGGGCTATGTGCGTGACCTGGGAAAGTGGTATAGCCTTTATACGGGACAACGGTTATACCGGACCAGTATTAAAAAAAAGGTTTTATTCAAAATGCATGGGATTATGACTATGCATTGTAGAGAGCTATATAAATGGAATAGGGCTATATACATGTAATGAAGTTATATACATGGGATAGGGCTATATACATGGAATGGAGTTATATACATGGGATAGGGCTATATACATGGAATGGGGTTATATACTCGGGATAGTGCTATAGTCTATACGTGGGCTGGGAATTGGGATATACACATTGGAAAGGTTTATACATGAGATAGAGGTATATACATGTCATAGAAATATATACATGGGATTGGAGTATAAACAAGGGTTCCAGGTAGTCCTTATAAGGACTTTTTTAAGGGAATATATACATAGGATTGGAGTATAAACAAGGGTTCCAGGTAGTCCTTATAAGGACTTTTTTAAGGGAATATATACATAGGATTGGAGTATAAACAAGGGTTCCAGGTAGTCCTTATAAGGACTTTTTTAAGGAAATATATACATAGGATTGGAGTATAAACAAGGGTTCCAGGTAGTCATTATAAGGACTTTTTAAAGGGAATATATACATAGGATTGGAGTATAAACAAGGGTTCCAGGTAGTCCTTAAAAGGACTGGTGGAAAACGGCCAAACGGTCAGACAAATGCAGATATTATTAGATGATGGCACCCAGAGAAAAACAAAGCAGCAGAAAGGCCTGTGTTTAGGTGGAGTTGTAAGGTCTCATAAAAAAAAACGGACGAGCCCAATGGGCTCTTTTGTCCAGGGCGTAACGTTAGGATTGACCTCAGGGGGGCACTCCCAGTCTCTGTCCGGGCTACAGCCACTCCACGACACGCCGAAGGCGTGGCGTGTAACAGTAAGGATTCCGCAGCAAGCGATTGTTCACTGCGGTTCCCCTAAGGGTCATTATCGTGTGGCTTGACCGTATATCTGCAATGTCACCAGGTAACACAAATCCTATACTATAGGTACAGACATCCAGGCACCGGGTGGTTCTGAGACGGGGTTGCTGTGTCCATTGCTTCCTCCCCACCGAGACCCCGTGGCCTCTCGGTAGTGCAATGGGACTCGGACCCACAGTGGGAGCTGCCTTCCAATGCGTTCGCCCTCCGGTGTAATCTTAATGGGATCGAATCGGCGGCTTACACACTTCGCCAGTCTTTGAGGCCCATGGGTACAGAAGTGTGTGTCTAGGTGGAAGGTGGTGCAAGTCCACTTCTGACTTCTGTACCCATGACCTCAACACTGAAAACCACCGATACGCTCCCATCAATAGTAAACAGGTGGGCTAATGCACGATGGACAGCCCTAATTGCTACTATTGCATTTAGTAGGCCTATTGCTTCAACCGTCCAGTCTTGATCTATCGTGACATGGGTTAGGCGTAGGGTTGCCATGTCTAGCTGGGACCTCGTGAGGACACTCTGAGATGGGGTGTAGAAATGAAGTCTGATATTTTCTCGAATGATGGCGCTATATGGCACGATATCTAGAAGGTGCTTGCATCGTCGATACATGATACGCAACAGGTAACGCCATCTTTGGGACGTCCATGTCAATATATAAATAAAACTAACTGAGGCTTCATTTACATGTTGCGCTAACAGATGGCGTTACTTCAGTACTTAAGCCAAGGTCGTAATAGTATTTTGCAAAATCGGGACACAATTGGGTCTTGTCGGGATGTTGGGCCAAGAAGGTCCATAACGGTGACGGTCCCGATATATCGGGACGGATTGCAACCCTAGTTAGGCGGCTTTTTCCTCGCAAAAGAAATATCGCTATCACGACAGAATTCGTCTACACAATTTTCGACACGACCATTTGTTCAAAAAAAAAAAAACAACTTTTCCGACAATACGTCTATCCGGACAACTCATCTAACGACACTTTGTCAATCGAAACATTTCCTCTATAAGAGTCTATATCTATCAGTAACTTCGTCTACCGTGACATTTTGTCTACCAGAAATTTCCCTTTCGACACTTCGTCTAGCAGACAATTCGTCTCTCAAGCATTTAAACCTATCCCATGAATATAGCCCTATCCCATGAATATAGCCATGTTGGCTTAAATATTATTATTATTAAATATTACCCTAACCCTGACCCTTAAATATTATACATCGCTATACCATGTTGGCTTATATAAACATCGCTCTACCCTGAGAATATCGCTATCCCATGCATGAAGCACTATACCATGTTGGCTTATATATTAATTCCTTAATTGACAAGAGTAACACCATTAGTCAAATCACTAAACCTAGAAACACTAGAAGACAGAAGGGCAAAGAGTAAAGTAGTAATAATGCATAATTAGAAATACAACCCAATAACAACCTATTGCAAAGCTCAGATAAATATAAAGACAAAAACACTTTCCTTGTATCGCTCGGCAACCGTGCCCCTTAACCCTTAAAGCGCGTTAGGCCACGATCGTGGCTTTGAGTGGCAACCTCCTTTGTCTTGCCTATCAAGACAGTAGCAGAAAGCCAATTTTGCTGTCAACTTCAGCCAAGGCAGGGATTATTGACACTGTAAATAGCCGAAACCAACCCATTCGTCGCCCTGAAGTTATTCAGGCTTACAACCTTGCCATGGGTGGGGTGGATTTAGGTGATGAGAAACTGTATATGTACTTGTCTGAGAGAAGAACTTTAAAGTGGACCAACAAAGTCTTTTTTTCTTTACTTGGACGAGCTGTTGTAAACAGTTTCATTATCTACAAGCTAAATACCTCAGATTCACCCAAGTTGTCTAGGTATTCATTCGTAATAAAACTTATAGAAAGCCTCGCTGAGAATTTTTACCCCTCCAAGGTTATTCGTCGTAAACGAAGTCGTACTGACATGGAGTCTACCGGTGAACAGGAACAACTTGCTCAGCCCTCGACAAGGCACCCATTAGATGGCCATGATTTAGTTAAGTTGCCTGTAGGCAAAAAGAGAGAGTGTGTGGCCGGGCACCCTAACCGTGTGCGAACTGGCTGGGAATGCTCAGGCTGCAAATTAGGCCTGTGCCCAGAGTGCTTTGCTAAATACCACAGGAGACTACAAAATTGACTGTTGTTGTTGTTTTTTTTGTTCTAGTATACTTGTAGTTCCTTTTTTCTTATTTTTCAAAATTTTATTGTGTGTTTTTATAATATTTTGGTGCAATTATTTCAATGGATTAAATTTTGTGTTTCATAATGACAAAAAGGTTTGTGTTTTCTTAATTGAATTTTATCTTTTAAATTGTTTGTATGTTTATGTCATTGTGATTTTCTAATTCCTTATGCATTAAGCTTTAATCAAATGTATAGGTTTAACTATCTAAAACCAATAGTTTTAATTTGAGATGCAAAAAACAAAAGTGGGTGTGTCAGTTCTGTTTGCTGTCAAATTTAAGCACACTTTTCAATGCATCCTGGGTTTTTTTGCTGAGCGCTTTGAGGGTTAATGGGTTGCCTGAACAAACCAGGAAAACCAGTAACTTAACATCATTTAAAACATTAATAAAAATGAAAGATTAGACTCGGACCACGGATGAGCGTAGGACGCAATAATATTCTTTATAGAAGAAGTGTCTGTAATGTATATATACCATGTTGGCTTGTATAAACATCGCTATATCATGTGAATATCGCTATTCCATGAAAATAACCCTATGCCCTATACCATTAATATAACCCAATCTCATGTATATTGACATATTCCCTTGCCATTAGCCATATCCCTACTCTATTTCTTAAATATCGGTTTAGCCATCGTCCTATGTAGGCTATACTACGTGTATAAGCTATAATCAGCTATACCAATATCCTCTATACAGTCCTGTACATATAGCACTTTCCCAGGTCACGCACATTGCCCTATTCGATGTATAATAATATATCCAGAAGTCCATGTTGCCATCATTATAATAATTAATATGTAGCCTATAAATGCACTAAGCTTACAATTTCACTGCCCCCTCCCTCCCCAGCCTTCCGTGACATAGACCCATATTAAAGATTTATCTTTAATAATTGTTTTAAAAAAAACGCAGCACTGACACAACTCGAAGTAGACTGTTGCACTGATGCTCTATTTGGCTGTAAATAATAGTGTTATTATTTCTTTAAAAAACAAAGACATTTAAAATAAGTTTTGGAGAACAATGGGGTCTGGTAAAGTAGGGGAGCATTTCGCCTTCTCCCTTGTGGGCGGGGTGGTTACGCCTACATTATGATGCTATTATTATAGACTCTAGTTTATTTTGGGGCATGGTGGCCGAGCGGCAGTGCGTTCGACTGACGATCCGAAGGTTCTAGGTTCGAATCCTGGTGCAGGCTAGGCCTTTTTTCCCGGGACTTGAGGGTGCCCCTGAGTCTACCCAGCTCTAATGGGTAGGCCTACTGATACTAGTTGGGGTAAAGTAAAGGCAACTGGGCATTGTGCTGGCCACACATCCCCTCGTATGCCGTGGCCACAGAATAATTAACAAGTGAACACTGCTTCACCAACCCCATGATCAGTTTGGTTCCAATTAATTTAGTTCTATAGTTTATATCTTTCATTTTCTTGTAGACCACCCAGTATGCCCATCCCAATGCTATTATAAATAACTAGGTCACTTAAAAGTCACTTTTAATCACAATAAACCCGCCCAATAAAGTACCGCGGAAATACAAAGTTTCAAACGTATGTGTCAATAATTAGGAAGAAATCGCGGGTGACATCATATAATACCGTCTAGTGATACCATTCCTTGACATTTTACCCAAGATCTTGGCTTTTTACCCAAGATCTTGGCTTTTTCCATTCAAACTATTGCTGTTGTTTTTTTGAGGACATTGGCTTTTATTTTATGTATTTTAGTGGCCAAAATGTATTTTGGGAAGTGGTTACAAGTCTAAATGCATGCGTCATCTGTATCGCTATAGCAGATTTGGCTAAACTCGTGTCACCAGCGACGACTCGGTTATATCGTATAAAAACAGTGCTGAAATGGCTGGAAATTGAGTAAATGGATGAGGTGTCAACGAGGTTTCGGGGGTGGGGGTGGGGTGAAGAGGTGTATAATTATTCTAACCTCACGTTTGACAATATAAAATACCAATAAACTGATCAGGCATTATGGTAATACCCCAGTCCCTTATACTGTGAGTGAATAGAAAAAATATTCCACATTATGACTTTTCTGGGTTTTTTAGAAGCTCAACTTGGTTTTTCTGAAATTTTAGCGCGGAATCACTGATTCCGCCAAATCTGAATGTGTTAAGCGATCCAGCTTTAAGTGTGTAAGAGTAAAGAGAAAATAGAAAAAAAATGGACAAGCTTCCCCACTTCAAGGTAGGAATGTGTTTTAAATACTTTTTTTTAAACAAGTAGCATGGTTCTGTATGAAGGATTTTTACCTAAAGAAACATGCAGCACGAATCAGATAAATTAATATGCCTTGCAAACGTTTTAAACTTTAATTTAGCCTTAGCTCGTTGACCTAATTAAATCACAATGTGGATGCAAGGGAATCCCCTCTCCCGTGACGTCAGACTAAAGCGGCATGGTAACCCTTGACCTGTGACCTTTTAGCACAAAATGGCGGATTGAGTCCGCTACTCCCCCGTGACGTCACAGGCCAAGATGGCGTTGTTTCGTCTATATTAGTAGTAAAAAATCGCGTTCAAAAATATTTTTTTTCTAAGTCTAAATATGGTTTGCGAGGCATATAATGACTTGATTCGTGCGAATTGGGCATGAATCTTTAAAAATTTTTCATACAGAACCAAAAAACTCGTGGGCTAACGCAGGTAAACATACCGATAAAACTACTAAGTCTTACTGCACTTTTAGTAAACTGACTACCAACTGTCCTTCTAAAAATCTGTAAAGGTCGATAAATGTAAGTCAATTTTGCGTCAGAACAACTCGTACACTGCACCTCGAGCTACGGTTAGAAGATGTTTACTGAAAAATAGCAGACGATTAATGGAATGTCACCTGACTGGAGACAAGTTCTCTCCGTCTTCCCGCCTCCCAACACACACACACACACTTTTAACGTTGACCTAGTTAGGCGGGGTTAATAAATTATTATTAGCTTTGCCTGGTAATGAAAGAGAGGGGAGTTGCACAACAGGGTTGGTGGTTAGGCGCGAAGGGGGAGGGGGGCGCTAAACAAAAGCTACAATATCATAATATTTATTTTTACTTCGTTCTACTTAAATGAAAGGAAACGAAAATGACATCATTCATGAAATTCGGTTAGTTAGTCATAAATAGATTTAGATATATAAAAGAAACCTTACGGCAAAGTACACTTTAAGCTTGCGTTTAGAAAGTTTAGATTCTAATTCTTCTTCTTCATATTATTGTGGATACCCTGTTAGGACCAAGGAAAGAGTCCACCGTTTAACTACATATACAATTTTAAAACATCACAAACAAGAATGACAGAGTTTCACTTGAGCATTTAGTCCAGCCGTTCAGCAGAGTCGCTTGATTTATTGCCAGATCACAGTCTGCCCAAGGCATCGGCAACACGAGCGGTGCGCCATGACCTAATGCGACATCCACCAAGAAAAGAGAAAGTGATATTATAATAGATAATAAATAATAATACGTTTTTTTTACATAATGTAAGCAGCTCAGTGCGCATTTGACATTGAGCAACAAACTCATGCATAGAGAACACGGATTCAATTCTCTAGGATAAATAAGTAGCCTTTTACTTTACCCCCAACTAAGGTCAGGTAGGGCCTATTATACCCATCAGAGCTAGGTAGACTCAATGACACCCTCAAGACCCGGGAAAATTTCTAGCCTGCACCAGGATTCGAACTCAGGACCTTCGGTACGCCAGCCGAATGCGCTGCCGCCTGGCCAACGTGCCCCTTCCCTGTGAGAGCCAGAATTGAATACAAATTGGCGCTACTTTGCCATCTGTGCCACATAACCAGGGCTGCGGAGTCGGTAGATAAATGTTCCGACTCCGACTCCGACTCCTCATTTTTTTTTACTTCCGACTCCGACTCCCCGACTCCTCTGTATTAATATGCGAATGTATTTTGTACATTCCTTGAAGGAAAGAAAGGCAACATACATCTACGTGTCATTACCACATGACTACTGACTGGAAAGCCAACAGTGTACTGTATTTAAATTTAAATATTTATGGGCCCCCCAAACTCTTGAGGGCCCCGGTAGGGTATACCGGCTGTACCCCCCCCCCTCGTGGGGCTTGATCAGTAGAGGTCACGATCGGCGATTCCAAGGGTCAAACGGTTAATCCCTTACAGTGAGAGGCTAGGTTACATATGGGTGCTGCGTTCCCTGTATCAGCAGAACTAGGGATGTTAAAACCGGTTATTGGTTCTATAAAACCGGATTTCGGTTTCCCCCCTCACCCCCACCCCCCGCGCAATTTCACAAGTTACTTGCCGGAACAGACAAATGTGCGCAGTTTTGTAGGCATATTTGAAAAATACTTTAAACTTAATTAGTGTTTGCAGGGCATTCAAGGGGTTGATTTGTGTGAATACAATATGATTTTGTACACTTCACCATAAAATTCTTTAGAACTAAAAAAAAATCTGGGCTATTTGATTAAAGCCGATAATAGCTTTAAATTTTTCAATAGTGATAATCAAATTACCGATTATAATTCACCATAATATTAAAGCTTATGAAGAGGCATATATTTATGGTAACTTGTAAAATAATGTGTTGAAAGAGAATCAAAAGAATGTGTATTTAATAGTGCCGTTAATAATAAAGCACAGACGCGGTGTTTTGAAAATCAAAACCGGTTTTCGGTTTCAAAACCGGAATCCGGTATTCCGGTTTTCGTTTGACATCTTTAAGCAGAACACAACACTATAAAAAGTATAAATATTGCCACCAGGGCCGTATTTGGGATTGTGGGGGCCCTGTTCCCAAATGTATGTGGGGCCCCTCGTGGTCTCGCCCTGCCTTCCACATAGGGCCTACCTCAGAAAAGGGCCGTTAATTCATATTACATTCTGTAAAATCATACATTTTATGTTGCACGTAGCTTGGTTGAACTGGTGCGCTTTAAATTGTATGGGAATAAATGAATTTTATTTTACATTTTCAACGAAATATGGGGATGTCACTCAAACATTTCTTTTTGGGATGTGTGGGGGCCCATTTTGTGTGGGGGCCCATGTTCCAATGGAACATGTGGAACATGCTTAAATACGCCACTGATTGCCGCTCCTAATTGTGCGTTGCATGCGCAGCGCATTTATAAGTCGTAAAGGCGGCATTTTTTGTAGGCCTATTGAACGCAAATTACATTATGGAAAGAATCGTAAATGTGTAAAAGCCTCTCTAGGCCTCTTATAAAGGTATGCTTGTACACTAGTAGCTTAATTAAGATGCGTTTTATTTAGGACCTATGGCCTAGGCCAGTGATGGCGAACCATTTTGAGGCCGCGTGCCTAAAGTACAATACAAGATCAACTTATTTCTTCCAACGTGCCAACAAAGCAATTAAAACCAAATACTGTAACTTAGCTGTTCTGTTTTTGATAAATGCACGCGTGCCCACAGAAATGGCTCTGCGTGCCAGCTGTGCCACGCGTGCCATAGGTTCGCCATCGCTGGGCCCTAGGCCAATGGCTTACTAAGGCAGTGTTTAGCATTCCGAAAAAACCGCGCGTGCCATGTCCTAGCATTTTAAATCATTACAAACAATGTGAATGGTAATTAGAAATGTGGGTACGTAACGTATGTATAGCGTCATCAATACCGGCGCCGAGCAGTCTATAATATGACGTTCAGTCTTATGACGCATTTCAAATTATTATTAGTTCAAAAGACTTTTTTGCGTGTCGACCCGCTTTAGTATTACAATAGGGATAGGATCTTGAGTAGGGATGGGGACTTAGAGGAAGAAACAAATATTTTACTTTCTCATATCACTAATTTCTCTAGGCCTATTGATCGGTTGTTTAAAGTAAATGAATCCATGTCTTTTTCCAATCTAAATTTAGTAGGAGTCGGAGTCGGTGCATTATTTGCTGACTCCGACTCCAGGTACCCAAATTTCCTCCGACTCCACAGCCCTGTACAACAACGAGGTGCCGTACTATCTCAATTAAGGAACTAGTCAAACCCTGTGTTCCACAAAGAACACTCCGTTCTGCCTACTCCTCGCTTCTGGAAGTGTCCCGTTTCTCTCTGACGACTGTTGGCCCGAGAACCTTCTAAATGTCTGGCCGAAAAGTATGAAATCTACTTCCCATTCAACTCACTCTTAAAAAGAACTTGAAAAATACTGTTTTAATTTGATATAATTCCGTTAATGTTACATTTATTTGCTTTGTCCTATGTTGGTAGGCCTAAATTATTTAATTATTTATTACCTTTAGAGTCTATATCCTATTCAATGTTAAATGCGCTCTACGCATATCCGCTTAGGCTTAGGCCTACATAGGCCTATAGTTATAGGTATATTATGTTTGTTGGCAGCGCTATATAAATATAATTATTGTTAGGCCTATTATCTGAGTTCCATGCATTTATCACGACTACTTTGACATTAACAAAAGCAATAAGCATGACATATACAAATATGTGTTCTTTATATTCGTTATGTATTCATTGTTGAGTGTAGGCCCTAGTAGGCCTGTTTATAATAAATATAAGGAAATGTTTATTTACATTGATTCATATAAAACTAATTATTTCAGTTTTCGTCAATTATTTTCATATATATTACCAAAAGACAACCAAAATTTGACAGTATTAGCATGAATGAATAAATTATTAATTTGCTAGTTCTTTATTATGTTTGTTTGCCATTTAATAAAAAAAAAACAAAAAAAAAAAACCAACGAAATGTTGTTTCATACAGTAAGCAATATTTTTATATAATATATAGACCAGTGCTCTTTCCGGTACATTTAAGATCAAAGGGACGTAACTGATTAATTGTTTAAAATAAGCAATGCTGTTATAGTTTAACTCCCCTAGTCGTCAAAACATTTGTTCAACTCCTTTTTATTTACCCATGAAATGAATTAATTATTAAAACAATGTAAAATATATACACTTGACTCTCTCTTCAGGATTTTAAAATAAATGGTATTTAGTAGAAAAGTTTTATTTGTATTTTTTTTTTAAAAGTAGAATTTAAACAAAAAACAATTTATATTGTAAGAACTAAACATTAAAAGACAAATTAAAGATTTTAAGATGCATTTGAACTGAAAAAAAAATTAATTACTAAGGGGTGTGCATCAGGCGGCCCACGGGTCACAACACGGCTCACCAAGTCCCAATAGAGCTACTTATAATAACATTTTTTTTACATTTATTTTAGTATGAATGTAAAATAAATTAAATTGATATTTGGAATGTTTGGACCGACTAAATGAACCAAATGCTTTATTTGACCCAATGTTGAAACATGTTGCACATCCCCCGCTCTAAGTATATATAGATAGATATTCAGCATTTAATTATTTCCATCGTTCAACAAGCGTTCCTCCCTATAGACTTGGATGACGGATAAGCGTAGGACGCAATAATCGTCTTTATAGAAGAATAAAAATAACAAAATACATGACACTGTAGAGTGATGACATTAGTTAAACACTGGTAGATGTATTTGATAATTTGAAAGTTAAACACTGGTAGATGTATTTGATAATTTGAAAGTTAAACACTGGTAGATGTATTTGATAATTTGAAAGTTAAACACTGGTAGATGTATTTGATAATTTGAAAGTTAAACACTGGTAGATGTATTTGATAATTTGAAAGTTAAACACTGGTAGATGTATTTGATAATTTGAAAGTTAAACACTGGTAGATGTATTTGATAATTTGAAAGTTAAACACTGGTAGATGTATTTGATAATTTGAAAGTTAAACACTGGTAGATGTATTTGATAATTTGAAAGTTAAACACTGGTAGATGTATTTGATAATTTGAAAGTTAAACACTGGTAGATGTATTTGATAATTTGAAAGTTAAACACTGGTAGATGTAAAGTAGCCTAAGTAAAAGTAAGTAAAGTATCCCGTCAGACCCAATTGATCCATAGTGCCGGTGAAGCAGCGTTCACCAGTTTCTAAGGCCACTGCATACTTGGGGATTGTGTGGCCAGCAAAAAGGCCAGCCGCCTTTACTTTCTTCTTCTTCTTCGCCATTATCATCTCCTAGTGGATCATAGGCCATCAACAATCTCTTTCCATGACCTCCTGTCTCTGGCTATCTTTTCTAACTCCTACCAAGTTCTCCTGATAAACTGCACATCCTTTTCTACTTCCCTCTGCCAGGTGTTCTTTGGTCTACCTCTTCGTCTTGCACTCTGGGGATTCCACGAAAGAGCTTGTCTAGTCAAATTTGTCGTTGGTTTCCTCAATGTGTGGCCTATCCATCTCCATCTCCTTTTTTGTATTTCTTGTTCTACTGGAATATGTGCTGTCCTTTCCCATACAGTTGCATTTGTAATTTTGTCATACCATTTGATATCCATTATTCTACGTAGGCAGCCATTCACAAAAGTTTGTAGTTTGTCCAAATCCCCCTTTGTTAATCTCCAACTTTCTGAGCCATATAGTAAGACAGATTTTACGTTAAAACTAAAGTCAGGCTCCCATCAGAGCTGGGTAGACTCAAGCACACACTCCAGACCCGAGCGGAAGCGCGTTAGGCTGGCGTACCGAAGGTCCTGGGTTCGAATCCAGTGGAAGGCTTGGATTTGTTCCCGGTCTGTAGGGTGTCCCCGAGTCTACCCAGCTCTGATACTTTGTAAAGTATCTCACAAAATTGTTCAAGGTAAAGGGTTTATTGAAAATTTTAACATTGCCCCATACATGCAATATTTGCAGCTTATACGAGGGGTCGGCAACCTACGCAACACGTGCCAAGCTTGGCACACAGAGCGATTTGATGTGGCACGTGGGAGAACTCCAAAATGGGAATTCAAGTTAACTTTAAGACCGTTGGCACGCTGAATGAATTAGAAATCCTACTTTGGCACTCAATTATCAAAAGCTTGCCGCCACCTGGCTTATACCATTTTAGACTAACTATCACTATCTGACTTGCAAAGTTTTTATACTGACCAATTTGACAAGTGACAAGCATATATTTGACAATCACTTTACGTACAATATCATAAATATTAAAACTCAATGTTACATTTCTCTAATCAATCTATTTAAAAGTTTATCTTAAAACCAAAACGTTATCATTGAAACTGATTAGAAAAAAAACATTGGCTGATCATTTAATTTAATTTAGTAGAAAATGGGTGAATATTAGTTATATACAGATTAACTAGAAGATGTGAAATATTTATAACATAACTTTATTCAATTCATGATGAGTTTATACTTTACATGTATTCTTTGGAAAGTATTTTTTTGCTGTAGCTACATAATTTTTTTTTTTTTAAAAATAAGGGATACAACCATTTATGAGATCTTGACTAATGGAAAAACAATAAAGCATGAATCATTTCCCTTGCGTTGCAATCTGTAATTTATTTTATTTCAATTAATATTTCAATTTATGCGTTGCCAATAATTAACCAATCAATGTTTACATAATTTGTATACTTGGATAGGCTCTGAGCAGTTATGTTTTAAAAGTTATTCTTTACTAAGAACATTATAGATCATGTCAATGCAATGTAGTTACAAAAACTGTTTCTTCTTCTTCTTCTTCGCCATTATCAACTCCTAGTGGAGCATAGGCCATCAACAATCTCTTTCCATGTCCTTCTGTCTCTGGCTATCTTCTCTAGCTCCTTCCAAGTTTTCCCGATGACCTGCACATCCTTTTCTACTTCCCTCCGCCAGGTGTTCTTTGGTCTACCTCTTCGTCTTGCACCTTGGGGATTCCACGAAAGAGCTTGCCTAGTCAAATTTGTCGTTGGTTTCCTCAATGTGTGGCCTATCCATCTCCATCTCCTTTTTTGTATTTCTTGTTCTACTGGAATATGTGCTGTCCTTTCCCATACAGTTGCATTTGTAATTTTGTCATACCATTTGATATCCATTATTCTACGTAGACAGCCATTCACAAAAGTTTGTAGTTTGTTCAAATCCCCCTTTGTTAATCTCCAACTTTCTGAGCCATACAGTAAGACAGATTTTACGTTAGAATTAAAGATTCTTAATTTAGTTTTGGTTCTAATTTGTTTTGTTTTCCAGATATTTTTTAGCATAGCAAAGGCTCCTCTTGCTTTTTGTATCTTTACTTTAATATCTGTTCCAGATCCCCCTTCCTTGTCAACTATAATATTATTTCCAAGATATGTGAAGTTGTCTACTTCTTCCAGCACCCTTCCTCTTACTTCCACTGCATCAGTACTTTTGGAGTTTATTCTCATTATCTTGGACTTTCTATCATTTATTTTAAGTCCTAGCTGTTGTGCCCAGGAATCTAGTATTGCAGTTTTTTCTTGCATTTGCTTATGGCTTTGAGCTAATAGGGCTATGTCATCTGCAAAGTCTAGATCTTCAAGCTGTTTAAACAGGGTCCACTGGATTCCATTTTTTCTGTTTTCTGTAGTATTCTTCATGACCCAATCTATTACCAGTAAAAAGAGGAATGGTGAAAGTAGACAGCCTTGTCGAACTCCTGACTCTATCTCAAATGCCTCTGTTAGTTTTCCATCATGAATGATTCGACATCTCATATTGTGATAGGTGTTTTTAATTAGGTCAGTTAGCTTTGGAGGAATACCATAGTGGCGCAACAGTTTCCATAGATTTTCTCTGTCGACACTATCAAAGGCTTTTTCAAAGTCTATGAAATTGATATATAGGCTAGCATTCCATTCTGTGCATTGTTCAATTATAATACGAAGAGCAGCTATTTGGTCAAGACATGATTTGTTTTGTCTAAAGCCTGCTTGCTCGTCTCGTAGAAGACCATCAACTGCTTTCTTTATCCTTTCCAGTATTATTCTATTTAAAACTTTTCCTGGTACTGATAGCAACATAATCCCTCTATAGTTAGAGCAATCTGTAAGATCCCCTTTCTTTGGAAGCTTTACTAGATATCCCTCTCTCCAGTCCTTTGGTAGTTCTCCTTTTTCCCATATGTTTCCAATAATGTTGTATAGTACGTTAGTTGATAACTCAATGTCTGCTTTAATTGCTTCTGCTGGTATTCCATCAGGTCCAGCAGCCTTCCCATTCTTTAGCGTTTTTATTGCATTTTTTATTTCTTCTTTAGTAGGTCTATTACAGTCTATCTCTAGGTCTCTCTCAGCTGGTTGAATATCTGGGGTATTAAGGGGAGAAGGCCTGTTTAAGAGTTCTTTGAAATATTCTACCCATCTCTTTTCCTGCTTTTCTGCATTTGTTAGCTTATTACCTTCTTTGTCTTTGATGGGTTTATTTTGTTGCTGGAATTTGCCTGCTAATTTCTTTGTTATACTGTACAACTCTTTTATGTTTCCCTTAGATGCTGCTGTTTCTGCCTCTGCTGCCAGGTTGTTGATGTAATCATTTTTATCTTTTTTAATGCTCTTTTTAACTTCCCTATTGGCTTCTGTATAGTTCTCTTGAGCATCTTTTTTCAAGGCCCTGGTTCGGCTGTTCATCAAAACAACTTTCTTTTCTTTCCGTTGCTTAATTTTTTTGAGAGTGTTGTTTGAAAGCCATGGTTTATTGGGGTGTGTTTTTATCCCTAGCACTTGCTTGCATGTTGTGTTCCATGCTTCCTTTATTGATTCCCATTGTGTGCCTATGTCATCATTTCCTTCCAGGTCTTCTAGGGCCTTAAATCTATTTCTTAGTTCAATTCTAAATTCATTGTTTACGTTTGTTTCCTTTAGAAATGTGACATTGTATTGAGTTCTGCGTCTTGGGCAATCTCTTTGTCTTTTAAGTCGTAGCCTAATTTGGCCCACTAATAAGTGATGGTCAGAAGCTACGTCAGCACTTCTGAAAACTCTTACGTTTTGCAATGAGCGCCTGAATTTCTTTTTTATGCAAATATGGTCGATTTGGTTATGTGTATGATGATCTGGTGACATCCATGTGGCTTTGTGAATATCTTTGGGCTGGAATATGCTGCCTCCTATTACTAATGAATTATCTGCACAAAAATTAGTAAACAACTCTCCATTCTCGTTTTTTATTCCTAAGCCCTGTCTCCCCATTATCTCCTCATATCCTTGGTTATCATAGCCTATTTTTGCATTAAAGTCTCCCATAACTATTGTTAAGTCTTTATCTTTAAATCTATTTAGAACTGTCTGTAGTTTACTATAGAAATTATTCTTTATTTCATCCTCTTGTTCATTAGTTGGAGCATAGCACTATACAACATTGAGATTGATCCCCTTCTTGAAAGTCCTGAAAGATGCTGTTATTATCCGAGACCCTTCCGGTTGCCACTCTATAAGTGATTGATTAGCCTGTGGTGATAGAATTATGGCTACTCCCTCTGTGTGTTGAGCGTTCTCATCCTCGTGGCCTGAGTAAAGAATGGTTTCACCTGTTGATAGTTTTGTTTTTCCTGACAGTATCCATCTCGCTTCACTCACTCCTAGTATACTTATATTGTATTTTTTCATTTCTGAAGCTACTTGGTGGGCCTTCCCCATCTCATACATTGTTCTCACATTCCAGTTGCCAACCTGGGTATTTTTCCTCAGAGAGAAGGAGGTAGTCTGCCTATCAGCTCCCTTTCGGGTTTGGCTGACCTGCTTCATAATCCCTTTGACAGGGCCTCCCTTCTCTGAAAATGGCAGACATGTAGGCCTAATTAATTTTGTTGATGATTTTGTAGCAAGGTAGTTTTTTACACTGGTGGGTTGCTAGCCCTACGCAGAAACCTACAAACATGCATGTAGGCTGCGAACCTGTTGGCCTGGCCCACTTGCCAGTATGCCCCGTCACCACATCAAGGTAGGTTCTCGGCGGGGAAAAACTGTTTAAATGGATATAATATTATATTCAGAAAGGCAAAGAGTAAAGTAGTAATAATACACAAGACATTTTAAATACTAATATTTAGAATGACAACACAATGGCAAATGAAATTATTACGTTACATTTATTAAATAATGTGATTTGTTTTTATTCCCTCGCGCCAAAACGACACATATCGTATTAAGAATCCAAGGATGATCAGATGACATGTGGAACTTGTCAATCGGCGCCTCCGGTAGAACTTGTCTTTAGTGTTCTTTGTATAGGTCAGTGTTGTTGTATGTAGGCACTGATACCTGTGGCTTACTTCTTACTGGACAGAGGAAACTTGAGTATCGTCAAGCGATCGTTGATCCCTTTATAAGCTGGGTTGCTTGTTCACTGGACTTAGATCTTAAAAGTTTACAGACGTTCCTTCAAGATATTATCGTCCTTTAGGCTCAAAACTCCCACAGGGCGGCAGGGATCGGTCGGCGGCAGGGATAGAATCCGTGACGTGTTGGTTGACAGTCCGGTGAACTAACCGCAGGACCAGCCGACAGCAACTTCAAGACGCCGCGATGTTTGCCTGCACCCGTCCGAAAACAAGAATGTGTAGCCTGCTCCAACTTCATTGAAAAAAGTGACATGTCCTTCATCCGTTAATCAGGTCGCAACTCAGAGCTGACACCTCAACCTTGTAGCGGCGGAAGCTCTTTAGCAACCAGGGCCGTTCTTGTGAGGCCGGCCGGCTGGTCCTGCGGTTAACACATTCCGGACTGACTACCCGTGCTCTAGCCCTGCCGCTGACCAATCCTTTACGCCCTGCAGGAGTTTTGGGCCTTGGATGGAATCATCTTCTATGTAGCCTACAAGAGACGTCTGTAAACGTAAGTCAATTATTCATCTTCAAGAAACTCTTCCCTCAGGCCTGCCAGAGTCTGGCCGATCCATCAGAGTGAATATTAAAATGGGAATGCAAAGTTTATACATCTCGTAACTTTTTATATTTTGTGTCCTTGTCAAGAAAAAAAAAGTTGGGTATCAAAACGAAGCTGCATTGGACGTAATCCCCATGCCCCCTCCTTCCCTATTCTGTGCCCGAGACTACGCCTGTAACAACTTTAATTGATAGGCCTACGCCCTATACATAAACGATACATATAAACGATAAATATTTTGGTTTTTGCTATAGAATCTAATGAGGTCTATGCAGAATGATTTCCCGGTCACGTGATGTTGAGTTGATACACTTGTAAACATTAACAATGGCTTAAATTATAACTGAGCTGCTGTTGGGTGCGCGAATTCTACGGCTAAATTATCATGTAAAGAATTTAAAATAGGGGGCCTTTCTTTTCACCGATTTCCTTTGAAAGATCACAAATAGGTGTTGTTTATTAATAAGTGTGTGTATAATCATTTTGCTTCCATGAGAATCATTTATAATATCTTATACATTACAGACGCTCCTTCTATAAAGAAGATTATTGCGTCTTACGCTCATCCGTGGTCCGAGTGTAGTCTTGTATTTTTATTAATGTTTTAAATGATGTTAAGTTATTGGTTTCCCTGGTTTGTTCAGGCAACCCATTCCATGCCCGAATGCCACTCGGGAAGAAAGAGTACTTATATGTATTTGTTCTTGCATAAGGGACAAGGAAAGTGTTTTTGTCTTTATGTTTATTTGAGCTTTGCAACAGGTTGCAAAAATATTCAAGGATATGTTAAAAATTTTTTTTTTTTAATAAGCATATAGGTGCCGATAAGATCAATGTAAAATCAGCCCTTTTTTTTAGTTTACAAAGCATCACGTGATCGATTTTCTGTGTAAGGAATTGTGCATAGACCTCATTAGTGTCATGACTAGGCAGTGACTCGGCACAAATAAAATGAAAGCTGCCTTAGTAAAAAAAAAAAGTGAACTAAGAGCAATAACTCTGTAATGTCGAATGAAAAGAACAAAATTGTAAAGTCATGCAGAATGTACAAGAAATTTTGCGTTG
Organism: Anisus vortex; assembly: GCA_949126835.1. Classification (NCBI taxonomy): domain Eukaryota; kingdom Metazoa; phylum Mollusca; class Gastropoda; family Planorbidae; genus Anisus; species Anisus vortex. The sequence continues at coordinate 640,013 of OX421501.1, forward strand.
ACCTAGTTTAACCCACGCTACGAGAAAACAAGAGTTACCACCCCTGTCATTGTTGTTGTAAACATTCTCCGGTGTCTGCTGTTAAAGGGTTCTCAAATTATGACTACTCGAACCGCCATTTTTTTTTTTTAATTTTGCATTTAAGTGTCACACTTTGAATTGAAAACGGGATAAGGTAATACTATAATTACAATTCTAAATTTGTGTCCATTTTAAGTTGTTCTAAATTATTGTGACAACTTTATCATATGGTTTTCATTAGACATTTTATTGACCATTTTGCGACATTGTTTGTGCTATCTATGTCAGGGCTGTAGGCCAGCCTTTTGTTACTTTCTTTTATTTTACATTTTCGGTATAATAAATTCATTATCGAGATTTTTTTCTCTCCCAGAAAATGAGAAATAAAAAAAAGAGAAAAATAAATCAAGTCCAGGGAATAAGTCATAGTGCCTTAACCAAGAATTGAACCCAGAACTAATCGTATACTGCGCCCTCATACTTGAAACTAGCAGCCCTATGTAGCTTACAGTGAATGTCAAGAAAGTATGTAGGTAAACTTTTCTAGTAAAAGTAAAGTACCCTTTGGACCAAACTGATCATAGGGCTGGTGAAGCAACGTTCACCAGTTTCTGTGGCCAAGGTATACAAGGGGATGTGTGACCAGCACAATGCCCAGATGCCTTTACTTTACACCACCTAGAGTCAGGTACCCATCAGAGCTGAGTAGACTCAGGGGCACACTGAAGTCCCATGAAAAAATCCTAGCTTGCAGCAGGATTTGAACCCTGAACCTTCGGATCGCCAGTCGATCGCACTGCTGCTTACACACCAAGCCCCATACACTATTGTAGACTGGACATCATTTCTGTGCTTTTTAAAATTCAACATTTCACAACAAACAATGAAAACTAAATTCTGTATAAATTTCATAACAATGTTGTTTTTTTAAATGATAAATTCTCTTTATTCATGAACACATGGCACTAAATTAATTCACATAAACAATCATCAACATTCAGTTATCAGAACTTCAGGATCTAGTTCACTGTTCCTTCCACCTCAGCAGTTCGACGCACCATCATAATCCCATCTCTTAGTGGAACAAGGACCTGGTCAAGATCAGTTCAGATAAATGGACAAAACTAGCACTAATTGCTAAGATCAGTTCAGATAAATGGACAAAACTAGCACTAATTGCTAAGTGCCTTTATTTATGTGTGTAGAAAACGTTTATTAGAAAACCAAGGTTTATACAATAAATAAGACTGAGTTGACTGAGTGAAGCAGCGTTCACCAGTTTCTGTGGCCACTGCATATTAGGGGATGTGTGGCCAGTACAATGCCCAGCTGCCTTTACTTTACAGCAACTAATGTCATGTACCCATCGGAGCTGGGTGGACTCAGGGACACTTATCAGATCCGTGAAAAAATCCTAGCCTATACCAGGATTCGAACCCAGGACCTTCAATACACCCCTTTCTTTACTTAGAGATTATTTCTGTGGTCCAATGTGTGTTCTCATGGTCTCTAAATATTTTCCTTGCCATTCTGACCACTTTAGAAAAAAATATTCTAACACTTTGTGTATAGATGTCAATCTTCAATTAGAAGCTGGTAGAGTAGAACTTAGAACTTGTAGACTTCAAGCTTATAAAAACAAACGTAAGGTAATCCATGTCATAGAAAGATGTACTTACTCTATGTAGATTTGGATTTGCTGCCAGATAATCTGTGAACTTTCTAGTTCCCTTGTCTGTAGAAGTGTACCCTGAACCGTACATGAAAGCATTGTCCACTAGGACAGTCCCTCTAGGTCTCAGTAGATTCTGGTCAAATATGAGCTGAAATTAAACAAGAATTACTAGTAACTGCTTGTACCAGGGTTCATACTCTTTTTGGAAAATCAAATTCCAGACATTTTCCAGACATTTTTTAAAATTATAATTATAGACTACAATGATAATTAATTATAAATACGAATTATTATTTTAAATAAAAGATTTAATGATGAATTCAATTTAATGATGAAAATAGATAATCTTATTCTATTACTTTCCAATCATTAATCCTAATTATTATAGCAAAATTTAATCACTAAGACTACTAAAATTTTGCTATAATAATACAACCTCACAGCAGTGAGTTATATCTAGGTAGAGAGGAGTAAATAGTGTGTGTGTGTGGGGTGGGGGGGGGGGGGAAGATTATAGTAGGTTAATTCTGAGCTTATGCATACAATTTCTCCCTAAACTAAAAGCTTAATCTAATTTCCAAAAAACAATAATTGTAAAAAAAAAAAGGAGAACTACTTGAAGTCATGATTACCTTGCAACCAACAAACCGAAATCCGGTTTTGAAAATCAAGTAGGCTACAAGCAGAGCCTTTACAAGCTTATGTAGCACCCCAGGGCAAAAGTTTCAGCGCCGCCCCCTTGCATACTGTAACTGCTTGTTTAGTGCTATATTTGCCATATTTAGACTACCTTTGCCGACCAGCTGGAAGTGTCCCTCTTGGGCATAAGCCCCCCTCTGCCCGCCCCTATGTGAGGACACTGCCTACAACCAAGAACATCGTAAATACTTACGGTGGTCTTGCTACAACCAACCAACTAGAACGGCTTAGGCTCGCTTAGGTCAGAGGGACCCAGCTGGGGTGAAGGGCAGACATGCCAACCCCTAAGTAGGCCTACTCAAAAGAGGAAAAATCTTGATGAAAAAGAGGATTTTTCAACAAAAAAGTAGAACACTCTTTATCTAGACTAACAATCGTTCCTATAGACTAGATATCTATTTACCTACGTTTTAAGACAATTCACAAGCAATGGGTCTAGAGTCTAGATCTAGTAGGCCTACGAAGAACATTAAATTTACAGTTTTTCTTTGCTGAATAAACTTCTCTGAATATTCCTTCCTTTAAAACTGAATTAGTTTTTTTACAGTTTGAACAAGTCAGGTTTAAACTTTATGAGGCAGGACAATTAGACATTTTCACAATCTTACCAATATAGTAAATAGGCCTAAAGGAAAACAAAGATTTATTGCTAAACACGCTTAATACCGCAAAAAACGTTAAAAAATACCAGAATATCTCTTTTAATAAACCCAGAAAACCCAAGTAATGATAATTATAGCATTGTGACCTTATTTGTGCCTTTATATTATCAACCTAGACACGGACTATATTTCAACATAGGAAAAACCCAAACTTTCCAATTTGGCATAACTAAACTAGTAAAAAGCGGAACAAAATGTGTTTTTTTATTTTTAAAAGCGGAACAAATTCGCCAAAAGCGGAACGGTAGGCATGTCTGAAAGGGCAATGAAGATGATTGTAGCAATTTTAGGATTCCAGACATATTTAAGACTTTTTGGGGGTTTTGGTGAAAAAGTAGGCCTACAGATTTTCCAGACATTTTTAAGTCTGAAATGCGTTTTTTTAGATTCCAGACATTTTCCAGACTTTCCAGACACCGTACGAACCCTGTTGTACAATCTAGCAAAACAAATAACTTCTTTAAAACTGAAATAATTAATGAAAATAATAATTTAAATAAAAGACATTAAATCAAATATTTACATAAAAGCAACATAATTTAATACAACACTTAATAATAATAGTAAAAATAAAAGTGCTCATCATGTCGCATCTATTAGACATAAAAAAATATTTTTACTGCTAGAATAAAGCAAACCCTTTATAGATAGCATATCTGATAGCTTAAAGTATTAGGATGAGTGGTTTTAGCGTCATTATCAAAAATATATCATGAATAGGTCAAATTGACCCACCTAGTAGTGATAGGGTTAATACATGTAGTCTATGGGGGCCCAGTGGCTGACAGCTGCATGTTTGGAGGACGTACAGAAGGTCCCGGATCCTGGTGAAGGCTAAGATTTGATCCTGGGTCTGGAGGGAGTCTCAGAGTCTACCCAGCTCTGTTGGGTATCAGACTATAGTTGCTGCCACTAAGTCCAGTCAGTCAATATAACAACAACATAGAACTATTCAAACTATTTATATAGCGCTTCTCTCCAGGCTATTATATTTAGAACTATTCAAACTATTTATATAGCTCTTCTCTCCAGGCTATTACATTTAGAACTATTCAAACTATTTATATAGCGCTTCTCTCCAGGCTATTACATTTAGAACTATTCAAACTATTTATATAGCGCTTCTCTCCAGGCTATTACATTTAGAACTATTCAAACTATTTATATAGCGCTTCTCTCCAGGCTATTACATTTAGAACTATTCAAACTATTTACTGATAAATTGAATCAGTTTGTGATTATAAAATCCTTTAGATTCTTTTCTCCAAGAAGTTATAAATATCTTTAATCAGACAATACTAGAGTTAGGTAGACTTTATGTGATTTATTGATATTTGTTAACTATTGTGATACTTATTTATATAGCAGGCTATTACATTTAGCATTCTCAGTGCGCTCCTGATATAGAGTACAGTTGCAGATGTATTAGTAAGTAAGTCACCCAGCCACTAGTTAAAGCAAAAGGTCTTTAAACTCTTTTTAAAAGACTCTATTGTCTCACATTCTCTCAGTGTCTGAGGCAAGCTGTTCCATATAGAAGTCGCCACAGATTTCTCAGAAGTGACTGTGATGAGAAGGGCAGTACATTTGATGGCGTACGATTGTGTATGAGTTTCTGAAAGTAGAAACTTGCAGTGCCACTCATACTCATAGGTAAGGGACATACTTTTGTGACTGAAGCGTATCATCACAAGTAACCAATTGAGATCTTTTAAAATTGGAGAGATATGAGCCTGAATACCTGAATACATAAATACCTGAATACATAAATACCTGAATACATAAATACCTGAATACATAAATACCTGAATACATAAATACCTGAATATCTAAATACCTGAATACATAAATACCTGAATACATAAATACCAGAATACATAAATACCTGAATACATAAATACCTGAATACCTAAATACCTGAATACATAAATACCTGAATACATAAATACCTGAATACATAAATACCTGAATACATAAATACCTGATTACATATATACCTGAATACATAAATACCTGAAAATATTCAATGTAATATGCTTGGTTGGCATCGAGGAAGATGAGGTCAAACTGTTCCCCATTGGCTACCATTTTCTTTAAACTGTCTTGAGCATTGCCTGAAATAGAAAAGATTTTTTCTCCTGATTTATATTCAATCAATCCAATAGTTCTAAACTAACTGCTCAGTGCCTCAAAGTTCTAAATGCCCACAATTTTACATTGCTTCTTGGTGTATAAAGTATTCCATACCATAAAAAAATTAAAATAAAATGTAAAGTTTTAATCCGTCCCAGGTATTTTATTTCCCTGGTAACCTCCATACATGTATGGTGGGCGTTCCCCGCTCCGCCACCTGGGGAGGCGCCCGATGGGAGGACAACTACTCCACACGAGTAAAGTTTTAGTAACAATTACAGGTAATCAGAATTTTTATTTAATCTTGCATTTTTAAAAAACGTGTCATATGCTGCATTTTATAATTAGCTCTTATTATACTTATAGAAAGAAGAATATATATATCTATTAGCATGTGCATATGAAGTTTAAAAAAAAGTTTTATCTCTTAGGTCTCAGAATTCCAGAGTCTGAGGCAAGCTGTACAGTGGGCGCTGCAGATTAAATGGAGCCTACGACAAAAGGTTTCTTTTTGTGCCTAACAACCCTGGGAATGCTGAGTGAAGACTGATGAAGTAGAACAGACCCTTTGATGACACATGTTTTATAATGATCTAGCAAAAAAAGTAAAGTGCAATGCCATCCATATTAGGCCGGTTAATACTACATTAAAATTTATTTCTTTTGTCCGATGTTTGTAAAGTTTTAAATTTTTAAAAAGCTATATATTTTTTAGCCCAGAGAATTATATCCGTGTTGTTTTGCTGCTCAATGTTGAATGCTCTCGGAGCTAACATCATGTTTGTTCTCAGTGCTATACAAATAGATTTATTATTTAAGGAAAAGAAGTTTAGCCACAGGGAGCAAGATTTGATCTTTAAACCAGAGATTTAAACTAATGGAAATTCTGAGACATTAAGCAAAAACTCAATAAAAATGATTTCATGCACAAATAGGGCATGAAAACAACATCAACATTTACTTACCAATTCTGATCTCAATTTTCTTGCTGTGGGGAGAAAGCTTGAAGAAATTTTCTTCAACTAATTTTTTCAGGTAGTCGTCTTGATCCAAGGAGACCAGCTTCCCATCAGCTAATGAGGAATTCATTACAAGCAAGTAAAATAAAGTAAAGTATCTCGTCGAACCAAATTGATCATAGAGTCTGTGAAACAGCGTTTACCAGTTTCTGTGGCCACGGCATACTAGGGGGTGTGTGTGGCCAGAACAAAGCCCAGCCGCCTTTACTTTACCCCAAACAGTGTCAGGTACCCATCATATCTGGGTAGACTCAGGGACACCCTCCAGCCCAGGGAAAATATCCTAGCCTTTGCCAGGATTCAAATCCAGGACCTTATATACGCCAGCCAAATGTGCTGCCAAATGTGCTGCCAAATGTGCTGCCGATCACCCACCGTGCCCCTTTTAACAGATTCCCCATTTAAACACAAGCTAACCCAAGGAACTGACAAAAGACAACCATCTAAAAAGATTAAACTGCTATCACTGCTCTATATATTTTTATCTTTCAGTCCACAAAAAAACACACCAAATAATGAGTGCAAGCTCGATGAATAGTAATATCCCTGACCTATATAAAACCACACTCTTACAAATTCCAATTGACGCTTGTAACTTTTGTTCTTGAAGTTCAAAATAGCTTATAAAGTAAAAATTTGGTTCTTGAAGTTCAAAATAGCTTATGAAGAAAAAATTTTGTTCTTGAAGTTCAAAATAGCTTATAAAGAAAAACTTTTGTTCTTGAAGTTCAAAATAGCTTATAAAGAAAAACTTTTGTTCTTGAAGTTCAAAATAGCTTATAAAGAAAAACTCTTTGAATTATTTAAAAAAACAAATTTCAGTTTTTATAATAATAAAAAAAAAGAGGATTGTATTGTTAGCCCAATGCTCAGTTACATTTTTTGATGTTAGAATCAATGAAATCTGGTTTAATCATGAACATTGTACAGTAAAAGAAAAAAGAACATACAAATCAAACAAAGACTAGAATCTTTTGTATACAGCAGGACATCGAGGAGTAATTCATTTTTTGGCTTTCAAAGGTGAAAAAATTAGGTTTACCTGGCAAGGCTTCTGCCATGGATAATGCACTATATCCAGTCAACATTCCGACATCCAGAATTCTTTTACATTGTTGAATGCTGACTAGAGACTTCAGGAATTGACCTTTAGATGAGAGAATAACATTTCACAATTACAGTTTGGATGTGATTACCGAAAATAAAATAATTTATTGATGTGATTACAATCAATACAATTATATATTAGTTATTTGATGTATTGAAGAACAAAACTTCTTGTTTTTTTTTGTTAAAATTGATTACCTTCAAGACATCCGGTCATCATACGAGGAGTGAGGTTCCAAGTGGTTTTACCCTCTGCGTGCACTGCGTTCCAGTCGTGCCTGTAAGTCTCCTGGAAGATATGTTTGCATGCAGCACTCTCCTGGCTGGTGTTGGCCTCTGTGAACAGCTCCCGCTGCTGGATCAAATGGCTGGCCAGTTCCAGCGTCTCGGTGAGTTCCGCAGGGACCTCGGATGAGCGAGCTATGGCCAACGCTTTCTCAACCTGCCTTACGGCCGGGTCATAATGGGACAAGGCGTGGGACATCTTCGGTATTCTGGGAAAAATGTTTACAATCAGCATAATTCAGTGTAATGTCTTGAAAAAACAACACCTCACATTTAATGAGCTCTGTAGCAAAGACAAACAGTACATTCATCTACTGTGACAAATACATGGACTAGTCCACCGTGCATTGTTGAAATATCATGCTTGTTCTTCTAAACTTTTCAAAGAGCTATTTTTTATAAAGTACATTTTAACATAAAAGAATGGTTACTAGTCCATAAAAGTATTCTTTTTCTTCATTGTACAAAGGAGACCCCATTAGACCAAAGGAAAAAGTTCATAATTTATGGGTGATTTCATTACAGATGCTCTAAGCTGGGATCAAAAGTGTGCATTTACTGCCATTAACTACTTATACATATTTTATAACATACAAACAAGACAATAGAGTTACTTTGGAGGTATTTAGTCCAACCCTTCAGTGATGATTTGAAAGCCAGCACGTTACAGAGGGTGCAGTGATGGAGGCTTGGTTGACTGTCTTCCAAAGTCTAATGGATGACAGAAAAAAAAAATATTTGTAAACGTTATTTGATTTTAATTTTTTTAAATAATGTTTTTTACATGTTTCTTTGTTTATCAATAGTTGCTATGGCAATTGCAGGCCCTTACAAAATTATTGGGCTTTTAAAAAGTTTCAACAAAATTTTCTCACTAGTTATATACAAAAGGCATTGTCCACCCAATAATTGTTCATTTTATACCAAACTTTAAGTATATAAAAAGTATATAGCCAACAAAGTCAATATAAAGTATAAAGCAAAAATACATTACAAAATTTTTTTCACACTTTCAATTTCAATCTTTTCATAAAAAAAATATTCAGAAGTGAAATAGTTAAGATTAAAAGATTGAAAATATTTGACAATGCTTGAAATGACTGCCATGTGAGTTTGATCTCTAGCAAAGTTGTGCATGACAATTTTACAGAATTTTATAAAAATTAACACTGATAAGAATATTTGCAATAAATTTTTAGCTTGTACTGATATATATATATATATATATTAGAAACATTTAAGAAATTTGATAGCATAGAATAATGAAATATGTAAAGTTGTATTAGGTTAGCTCTGATCTGTAATATAGGACCAATAGGCATACCCATTTTGCTCAGCTGAAATACTGATTGAAAAAAAAAATAATTTGTGGTGATTAAAATTAATAACAGAATTTCCCAAAGCCACCAACATAATTATTTAACACAATCACTGTGCAGGTTGTAAAATTAGTATTTAAAGTTTAAAAAAATATCAATATGTAATGCATAAAAATACAACCACTGATTATATAAAAAAACTTCAGACCAAATTGATCATAGGGCCAGAAAGCAGCATTCGACTGGCGTACCGAAGGGCCCAGGATTGAATCCTGGTTAAGTCTAGGATTTTTTCCCGGGTCTAAAGGATGTCCCTGAGTCTACCCAGCTCTGATAATACCTGACCTTAATTGGGGAAAAGTAAAGGCGGCCTTGCATTGTGCTGGCCACACAATCACCTAGTATGCAGTGGCCACAGAAACTGGTCAATGCAAGACTGATAAATATATAGTATGTATTACTTACAAATATCAGCTTGATCATAGAAGAATTCAATGAATGAATGAATAACAAGTGAATTACATTAAATTGAAACACAGTCTTAAATCATTAACCTAAAAGACATGCTAGTCTTAAGTCACATGACTGCCATAGGAAGCCTGGCTATAAGGATCATGTATAATAAAAGGGAAATAATCAATATTAAAGTTCAGTATTCTATAGGTCTATAGGACTTTTTTTTCCCCAGAAAATTGTACAAACATGCTTTGTCAAGTAGGCCTAAGTTTAATCATAAAAAGTAGGCCATAGTCTAATTTTTTCTAGCTCATGTTTACTGGACTTTGCTTTAGGCCTACTTTAATTTAAGCTTTTTAACACTTAAACTGTCTTTAATTCTTTGGACTATTTACTAATTAGGCTAGTATTTGGGAAATTTTGGCTGAATTGTGATGTAGCTTTTATTTGATTCTTTGACTTTGATTAAAATTATTAATTTATATCAGCAATATATCTTCATTAGGGCCTATCCTTTAGACACTATCTTTTATCTGCATATGCATGGTCATAAGTCATATGATGACATGACATATGTCAGTTTATGTCAGAATTATAAAATATATAGCCTATTTATTATTATCTAGTTCTCAAGCAGCCTTTAACTCAATAAACCTGATCGGCCGCTGGCAGCGGCCGAGCTGACTATCCATTTTACCGATCGGCTGCTCCCAGCGGCCGAGGAAAATTCCTTATTTATTTCGTTTTTTCTCCTAATAGGTGTTTTTAACTGCTCAATTGGCTTATGGGATTGCTTAAGCGGCCATTTTAAAAGTATTGTTATTCTTTCTACACATGGAAGCAAATAGTGGATTAGAAATTTTATAAGTATTTTTGTTCAAACTATATGCAGTGAAGATGTATTTGTTTACATGGCGGCCTATGGTGGGCTTTGCTTCTGTTGACTTCAAATTAGGATCTATTTATGTTTCTAAATAGTTATTTTGATAATAATGATTCGATGGACAGTGCATTTCAGTTTTAACTCAAATAAATCGGAAAGTGATTTAAAGTCTAATAATACTAGAAGTAGAAGCAAAATGTACGAGAAGTGGGCGTCGCCCTTTTGGTTTCCTAGTAAGCCTAAATGACCTAGCATTGCTAAAACTGCATTTGTAGCCCTTATACAAGCTCAAAATGTTTTCTGTTAAATGTTATTTATTCTTGAGTGTATATTCTTTAACGTCGTGCAAATTGGTGTTAAAATTGGAATGGTGTATTTTTCAAAATCTCTCGTAAGTTATTTTTTTCATGAATATTTTTTTATCTTCATAAACACCCTGTGCTAGAATGTAAATAACTTTTTTTAATTAATAAATTATCACATTATTATTATTTCTTCATTTAGTTTATTTTATTGCCAACATTTTTGTACGGTATAAGATATGTCTATGTTTAGAATTATAATTTATAATATAAGCTAGCTATATCAAATTTTAACACACACGTTTGTGAAAAAAAATGTGAAAGTTCAATGATTCCGACAAAACAAGGAAAATAGCCCTGGTCTTATTGAGTTAAATCAGAGTGAATGTTATGACTTATGAGTTATGAGTAGAAGCTCAGTGAGTTATGGCGTCATGAGTGACAGCAGACTATTACTACTATTAGAGTGTAGGTAGAATGGTGGAGTTAGGTTAGAGTTTAGATGTAGAAGAGTCATTTTTATTTTATGTTTATCTTATCTTAAATCTTATACTTATAGACTCTAGACTAGTAAGTTATAGTTATATTATACAATCATTTCATTTATCATTTAGAAAAATTGACGACTCATTATCTTTTATCATTAGCTTACTTAATAAGTACAAAAATCCCCTAAAACTATATGTTACATTAATTACAAGTTCATAAATATATCTAGATAAATCTCGCGAAGAAACCTTTAAAGTTTAAAGCATATGAACTCTATCAACTCTATGTAAATGTAGAATTAGCGTTTCGTTTATATTGTGATTGTGACTGTGAAGCCAGCTGGTCCAGCGGTTAGTTCACCGGACTCAGACTGTCAACCAAAAACCAACCGACAGGTCGCGGGTTCTAGCCCTGCCACTGACGGATCCCTGACGCCCTGCAGGAGTTTTGGGCCTAGTGGACGTAATAATCTTCTATCTAGAAGGAACGTCTGTAAACATAAGATATTTCTCAAGAAATTTTGGCTGTAATAGACCATGAGTGAAACTTGTAAACATTAGGGGACATCACTCTTAAATAAATGTATCATAAATATTGCCAACTATTAATGTTAATGTTAATACGAAATTTAAAGGAGTTTGTGCGTGACATTAACGACTACCATGGTAGTACCTACTCCTTTAAATTTCGTATTAACATCAACCATAGTATTAAAAGGGAGAAATAGCAAAAATCTGGTCCGAGAAGCGTGTTGAACATGGAGTGTGTGTGTGTGCGTTTGATATTATAGGGATAAAAGAAAAAATATATAAAAATAAACAAATCGAAGGGACGTAAGAAAATTTAACACAAAAAGCTCAAGGGAAGTAACAATTTTTGGTTATCGTGGATGTGCGCGTCCGCGAAAACACCTAAGTTAGCATGCTTCGGTTGTTAAGATAAATATGCCAGTTTGGCAAGTAGTAAGAAGGTTACCAGTTTAATTGCCAGTTTGGCATGGGTATATTTTAGGAAAAGACTTAGCCTAACCTATATATATTATTAAGTTTAATTAATAAAATACAGCCCTAACCTGTATATATATTACGATTAATAAAACTTGTTTTTTAATAGACTTTATATAGTCAAAAACGGGTGTCGGATAAAATAATTTGTGTAGCGTAAACTAGCTATTGCCAAAATGGATTGGGCATTTGGACTCATGTATGAGTGGGCAATCTTCATATGCCTAGAGTTTAGAGTCTTTATCTCTATGGTTCTTGAATCTGTAGAAGTTTAAAACCTGACGTATAGCGCGTGTGTTTTTTAATAGACTTTATATAGTCAAAAACGGGTGTCGGATAAAATAATTTGTGTAGCGTAAACTAGCTATTGCCAAAATGGATTGGGCATTTGGACTCATGTATGAGTGGGCAATCTTCATATGCCTAGAGTTTAGAGTCTTTATCTCTATGGTTCTTGAATCTGTAGAAGTTTAAAACCTGACGTATAGCGCGTGTGTTTTTTAATAGACTTTATATAGTCAAAAACGGGTGTCGGATAAAATAATTTGTGTAGCGTAAACTAGCTATTGCCAAAATGGATTGGGCATTTGGACTCATGTATGAGTGGGCAATCTTCATATGCCTAGAGTTTAGAGTCTTTATCTCTATGGTTCTTGAATCTGTAGAAGTTTAAAACCTGACGTATAGCGCGTGTGTTTTTTAATAGACTTTATATAGTCAAAAACGGGTGTCGGATAAAATAATTTGTGTAGCGTAAACTAGCTATTGCCAAAATGGATTGGGCATTTGGACATGTATGAGTGGGCAATCTTCATATGCCTAGAGTTTAGAGTCTTTATCTCTATGGTTCTTGAATCTGTAGAAGTTTAAAACCTGACGTATAGCGCGTGTGTTTTTTAATAGACTTTATATAGTCAAAAACGGGTGTCGGATAAAATAATTTGTGTAGCGTAAACTAGCTATTGCCAAAATGGATTGGGCATTTGGACTCATGTATGAGTGGGCAATCTTCATATGCCTAGAGTTTAGAGTCTTTATCTCTATGGTTCTTGAATCTGTAGAAGTTTAAAACCTGACGTATAGCGCGTGTGTTTTTTAATAGACTTTATATAGTCAAAAACGGGTGTCGGATAAAATAATTTGTGTAGCGTAAACTAGCTATTGCCAAAATGGATTGGGCATTTGGACTCATGTATGAGTGGGCAATCTTCATATGCCTAGAGTTTAGAGTCTTTATCTCTATGGTTCTTGAATCTGTAGAAGTTTAAAACCTGACGTATAGCGCGTGTGTTTTTTAATAGACTTTATATAGTCAAAAACGGGTGTCGGATAAAATAATTTGTGTAGCGTAAACTAGCTATTGCCAAAATGGATTGGGCATTTGGACTCATGTATGAGTGGGCAATCTTCATACGCCTAGAGTTTAGAGTCTTTATCTCTATGGTTCTTGAATCTGTAGAAGTTTAAAACCTGACGTATAGCGCGTGTGTTTTTTAATAGACTTTATATAGTCAAAAACGGGTGTCGGATAAAATAATTTGTGTAGCGTAAACTAGCTATTGCCAAAATGGAATACAGGTAAAAAATGAAGGAAGGTGAGTGCTTATAACAGTGACAATTACAAATCATAAGAAAATTATATAATCTTATTGAACAACAAAGAATTAACATCTTCCAAACAAGGAAAATAAAACAGTAAGAAACACATATGAAATGTGCAATGGAAACATAAAAAAACATTGATGCCATTGATAGAGAAACACATAATGCCAGGTCATCACATCAGATCTAAAAGTTGTACTGCATAAAACTAAAGAGGCAGCTAAAATAAAGTAAAAAATAACACTAAAAATAATTGTAAACCTAACTACTAATTTATACATTTAAAAAAAGTAAAAAAAAAGGAAAACTGTTTATTCTACACTACATAACGTTCTTTTAATGAAACTAACATATGACCAAAAATTTGACTATTTCTAAAAACATTTCTAAAAAGGAATTCCTGTAAATAACTCTGAAATTTTGGCCTACTAGTTCCTGACTGCCTCTTCAGTTTCCTTTTTGCTCTCATCCAGGCATTTTCAATGTTTTGGGTGTGGATATTAGGGTCTAAAGGGTGGACAAAATTTAATGTATGATTAATGACCGAATGGGAGTAAATGCCATTTCCAAGAGTGGAAATATCGGCATATGCAGCCCAACCATCAGAAATGATATGAGTTCCTGGTAGAATGTGTTGTTCTATCAATGGCAACAATGTTTCTGCCCTTCTATTGGCGACTGGTATCATAAAACACTTCCTGGAAACCCTTTCAATACCACCAAATACCCAACACCCTCCTCCACGACCCCTATGATTTTTTCTGTGAAAAAACAAAGATTCATCGATTTCTACCTCCAAAGGCACAAAATTTTCATCCAGCCCACCAATTTCCATTACATTATGCCTTTGGAGGTAGTTTCCACATTCGCTCCTTAACAAATGACACAAAAAAATGACAAATTCCTTACTCGCCCTTCCTTCATTTATCAACACTATTTGAGGACAATCCAGTGTCCAAAAATACATAATAGTTATAACACTTAGAAGACTCAAATGGCTCTTCTCGAAGAAGGATCCATTACGAACTGACTTTCTAAAATTACACTGTTTAATTCTGCATGCCCACCTGTAGCCATCGATGCCTTGGCTATAACGCCGTAATCTGCAAGGAATGGCACAGGTTGGACAGAGGCAGCTATTCATTATTAGCCTTCTTCGAGCGAGCCATTGTAATACTTGAAATTTGTCTGTAAAATACATATGAGCAAAATCCTGATTGGTATAAGGATGCAAAATTATTGCATCGTTATCTAAAAAAGTATCTAGGCCTACAATTAATTCGGGAGCAGCCATTTCAAAGTATATTATATTATTATAAATTAATATAAAGCTAATGCTAATGGCTAATGTAAAAGGAGGTCTACAAGACAAGACTGACAAGAGTTTAAAAAAAAAATCAAAAATATTACATATGTTATGATATAGACTATATATAATATATATAGATGTTCAGTTATTTACAAAATATTTACAAATTAAAAATAATATAGAGTATACCTACAATTTAAAACTTACAAGTATAACAGTTAATAAAAATTAAATACAAACAAAGGTTTCAACGTGTACAATCATATATAAATATGGAGGCAACGATAAAAATTATTTAAACTTTAAAAAAGAGATTCAAAACTTATTCAAACTTACTTGATTTGGAATTTAAAAATTATTTCATTTTGGTTCCAATATTTTCCTGGCCAAAAAATTATGTCTTTGCTTATCTCTCCCTATAGCATTGGAAGTGCTAACTTAGGTGTTCTGGCGGTCGCGCACATCCACGACTACCCAATTTTTTAATAAAACATGCAAAATTACAAAATTTTCCACATTAAATAAAAATCACACAAATGGAACCGCTCAATGAAACCTAGATTTTTGTATTCAGAACAAAAAGATCTTTAAATTGATATAATATGGCACTTAGAAAAACTCCGTGAGGCAGTTAAACCAAAGTATAGCCTTTAATTTTGTGGCCAGCAAAATATTGGAGCCAAAATTACATTAGGGCCTATTTGTATTGTTTCTTATTTTAAATTATGAACATTAACGCAAATTAGGCCTACTCAAGGCCATTCATAAATGAGGGAGGAGGGGGGTGGGATGTTGAAACATTTGTGACGCTATGTGATGAGTGAAAAGGATGTTTCAACAATTAGACATCACATTATAAATGTGTATCTTTAGAAGAAATGTCTTCTTTATAAGTAGGCTATAAGTTCTACTTAATTAACTAGGCCTACTATAATTATAATATTAGGCTATGTTTCCGCTGAGGATTTTTTAGTCCAGATCCACACGGAGGGTGAGGGGGGGGGCAGCAAAGTCCAATGTGGCGCTGTGGTGTAAGTGTTCTGTTCACTTCTGTACAGGGGTGTCAAAGACTAGCGAAGTGTAGGCTACATATATAACCCACGATATCTTCACATTAATATTATAGTAGCACACGGACGGGCGAACGTATTGGGGGCAGCCCCCTTTGTCCGTCCGAAGTTCATTGCACTACCGAGAGGGCCCGACCCGGGGAGGAAGCAATGAGCGCAGAAGTCCGTCTCAAACCCTCCCTGGTGCCTGGATGCCTAGACCTATAGTCTTGGATTTGTGTTGCCGGGCGACAGTGCAGGTATACGAGCGAACCACCACGAGAATGATCCCAGGAAGAGCTCTGCAGGTGGGGAGTGTAGTGTATGTACTACGGAGACCCTACCATATTATACACAACACGCCTTATTGGGGTAGCTAGTCCCGGACAGGACCCTGGTTCTCCCCTCTTTCCCCTCCCCCACCCCATAACATCGTTACGACCTGGACTGAAGAGGCGGTAATTTACAAGTGGTCTGTGCACCGCGGTCTGTATACCATGTTCTGTATTAGAGATCTACCGAAATCAAATTTTTTGTTTCGGCCAAAAACGAAACCATACTGAATATTATACATTGACTTTCGCCGAAACCGAAACCCAAAATTAAACTACAACTTCGGCCGAAATCGAAAACTAAACTAAAAATGCGAAACAAATAATTTCAAAAGATCCGTTTTGATTAACTTCAGTCTTCTACTTCACATTCGGGATGTTAATATCCTCTCCGCTCCTCTCCGTGGTCTGTAAACCGTGGTCTGTTTAAGTGTTGTGTTTTCCGTGCGAAGCCAATAGGCCCTAACGCTGTCCTATAGGCCTATATGGCATCCGTCTGTCCTCAGGTGACGATGGCGCAGTCTCCTTTTCATCTAACCTTGTTTTTTCTCCTGTCTCGCTTTTCTTCAATCCTTTCTGTGCAGGTGACTTCTGCGACTTAAGTGCCCTGTCCTAAATGACTCCTGACGTCCACTGTATACAACTTTCGATTTTATTGAGTTCTAATCTGTATATATATAAAGTAGACTGTGTGTCTGTTCAACCAATCATATTTGTTAATTTAAAGACACATGACCTCATTGTCTCATATTTTGCGATCTCACGGTAGTTGACAAGTTTAGCCAAAATTAAATTATTTTTAATGCCAAATCTTTTATTGTGGGAAAAGGTCCCAATAAGATTTGAATCTCTTTTTTTAAAGTTTAAATAATTTTTATCGTTGCATTTGTTACCCTAAAAAGTGTACGGCGTAGACTATATGCAATATGGCTTAAAGAAGGTTAGAAAATACTTTTTCCAATGTAATATATGGATGGCCCTTAATGTTGACATGATAAGTTGAGTTTTTTTTACTCGGCCACTTCCTAGTGGCCAGGTGTTTGTCAAGTTCAACAGTAACTGTCCTTCCTTGTGGCCAGGTGTTTGTCAAGTTCAACAGTAACTGTCCTTCCTTGTGGCCAGGTGTTTGTCAAGTTCAACAGTAACTGTCCTTCCTTGTGGCCAGGTGTTTGTCAAGTTCAACAGTAACTGTCCTTCCTTGTGGCCAGGTGTTTGTCAAGTTCAACAGTAACTGTCCTTCCTTGTGGCCAGGTGTTTGTCAAGTTCAACAGTAACTGTCCTTCTCGAAAGCCCTTGACCTTATAGTTCACCTTGTTATTTTCCATGCAGTTGATTTTCTGAATTTATTATTTAGTTTTGAATGATTTATATAGTTGGCCGATCACAGACTGAAGATTCATATGTCTAACGAATATAAGTTGGCATTCTAGATTCAAATAATATATGTTTTCATTTTTATCTTATACACTTGGTATATTTGTAAACAAAAATTATTTTTGGTTCATACAATCTTTTGGGTAACATCGGATTTATGATTATCTATAACAAAATAAAAATCAAATTAAAAATAAAACAACACACACGACTTTTTTTTTTTTACATATATCTGCAAGAACATGTGTACTTATGCTATACAAATATATATTCTTATATTAGATGTGCCTGTTTTGCAATACATTCTAATTAGATGTCTATAACAATAACATAACAAATGTTTCATAATATAACAAGACATCAACACAATGTCCAATATTTTATTGTCTTCAAGATTGTGATGAAAACAAAAATTGAAGCAACAATATTTGAGTTTAACCTTATCAACAACATGGCGCTTCATGTTCTACGTCAACCTTTCTCCTCACCAGAAGAATACCATCACGGATGGGGAGAAGCACCTGCAAGGAAAAATTATAAGAGGATTATGTTTTAAAAAGGTTGACATCGTCATCGATGTTCAAAAGTTGTCTTCCCCTGTAGCAACAATAAACATTGTAAACTAATAGCATTTCATCTCAGCTGAAATTCAAATTTACAGAGTGGATTCTATCAAGCAGGGTAATGAACCAGAAACCTCCAGCAGTGCTGATATGTGTCCACTGCACCTCGGACCTGGTTCGGTAAAACAGCTGCCCCGATTAAAAGTAGGACAGAAAGAACACTAACTCAACTGTATAAATTAGAGTTGTAATATAGACCTAACTCTAAGTCAAGGTCCTGGGTTCGAACTCTGGTGAAGGCTGTCAGTGATTAAAACAGAGCATAATAAATAGTCTATGGTCAAAGAGAGATAACCAATGAAAAGAAGAGTAAAACCTTGACCTTAGATAGCAAAAACAGACGATAATTATTATATGACAAGAGAAGACTATAGTTGTCGCGCAGTTTTAGTGATTTTTGTTAGTTCACGTGTTGTGTGAGAAAGGTTAGAAGGTGACGGGAGACTTGACCTTGGTCAGTAGTGGGCATCCAGTTTTTGTGGTGATAGGAGCTGGAATTTCTATGTGGATAATTTTGTAATGGAGATAATATTGGAGATCTCAGTGAATCTATTCTGTAAATTCTATTATGTAAATTGCAATGCAATTGAGTGAATATATATATATATATATTATTATTACTTATGGATTTTCATCTAAATTGTGAGGACATAAAAATGTGTGTGTGTAAATAAACTTATCTATATATTTTACTGTTCCTGGAGAGTGTTATTAACTTTGTCAAAGCCTCGAAGAGATTGTTAGTGAAAGTGTTGAACAGTTACTAAATAGCAACTTACAAAGGCTAGGATTTGTTCCCGGGTCTGGGGGGTGCAGTAAAGGCGGCTGTACATTGTGCAGGCTACACAATAACCTAGAAGGTCGTGGCCACATAAACTTATTGATTTGGTCCGACTTGATACTTTACTTACTATTATCATACGTTTGAATTACTTTTGGTTCACATTTTATTTATTCTAATGTTAAAAAACAACAACTGGAGGTAAATTCATGAAATGTACGTTTTTGTCGGTGTCGAGTAATTGTCAATGATTTAAATGTTACTTGAACTTACCGAGTGTAGAGATGTGTTTGACGTAACAGCTTTAGCAAACTTCTTAGTTGGTGTGTCTCCGACATTTGGCTTATAGCCATCCCCGTGTCTGTAGGCGTTGTCCGCTAGTAGGGATCCACCAGGAGCCAGTAGGTTTTTCTCAATAGCGAACTGTTGAAAGAGTAAGCCTTTACGTTAATATAGAGGTCAGCAACCTACGGCACGCGATTTTCAATGGCACGCGAAAAACTCCTAAGAAAAGGTAATTCAATTCTCTTCTACAAGAAATTATGTGCTAAAGCAGAATGACGTTAAAGCTGTTGGCACGCTGAATAAATTACGAATCCTACTTTGGCACATTATTATGAAAAGCTTGCCAATCCTTGTGCTAATATATCACAAATGAAGTTTACTGATTAAAAATACAAAGCCAATAGAATTCACTGCAATTGTAAAGAAAACATACCGGACCAATACCGTTTGGACGGCTAAATTCTTTAATTGCCAAGGTATTAACATAGAAAAACATTAACATAGTCCCATACATTCAAGTAGTAGGTCTAACTCTTATACAAAATACAACAATAAAGTATATGACCAGATCTAACTTACTAATACAATTTGTAATTTTATATTTAAGAAACATAAACAAAGAAAAGAAGGGGAAACTACCATCAAACTAATTAAAATTTAGAATTGAAGAAAAATAAAAACTGTAGTTTGGAACGTTCAATGGATGTTTTAGCTTATCTTATATTAATCTTATACATTACAGACGCTTCTTCCTTTTAAAAAGAAGATTATTGCATCCTACGCACATCCGTGGTTTGAGTCTAATCCTGCATTTCTATGAGTGTTTTAAAATGATGTTAAGTTACTGGTTTGTCAATTATTAAAAATGTTAATTAACCTGTGATGTAATTTGATAATAAAATTATTAAAATACTTTTTTGTTCATTCCTGTAGTTCAAATTTTATATCATTCCCTACCACTTTAGCAATTTATTTTTTATAATTTCTGTATAAAAATAATGAAAATTATATTTAATTTATACTTCTATTCAAATGTCGGTATGAACAGTTTTTAGTTCTTGTTTTCATTTTTTGCTTTTACCTGTAAATATATTACATATTCAGACTTGTCCGCATCCAGAAAAATGATATCAAACTTATCTCCCTTGTCAACTAACTGCTGAAGTAGTTCAGGTGCTTTCCCTTTGAAAATACATTGATAATATATTATTATAAAAAAATATATTTTATTTTGTACAAGTTTTTGTTTGTCTATAGCACACCAGTAATAAGTTTAGATTTAAACAATTTTGAAAATTAGCAAAAATTGTATTATCTGACTTCGAATTTATATTTGTAGTAAATATTGAATAAACATAATCTGATTAAAGTAGCCTTACAAAACTGTTTTAAAAGGTAAAAATGTCAAGTTTTCACAACAAACAAAAAAAACTTTCTCTATTTCAATTTTTATTTATGAAATACATGCATGAACTAACATAGTCTACAGCTTGTTGCACCTTGTGCAACATTCGGCCCGCGGGCCCTATAGTATATTGAGCCCTTTAATCTACCCAGTAAAATGCTTTTTCTATTTCATTTCTGGTTTAGCATAAGGTAATCAGGGCTCCCATGGGTCCCCGTCATCAGTTGTGAATAAGTAAAGGCAGCAGGGCATTGTGCTGGCAACAAAATCTTCTAGTATGCCACGGACACAGAGACTTGTTAACGTTGCTTTCTAGGCCGCATGGGTAAAATTGGCCCGAAGGGGAAACTTACATTACAGCCATTTTACTATATAGGCACTATAGGCCTGATCGAGTTTTAAAGAAGAAAAAAAAACTTTAACTAGACTGTATGGAATACATAGCTAGCCTTTTGCATTTTAAAACATTGTTAGATCTAATAAAATAATGTTCTAACATATTATAAGCCGGCTGGTCCTGCGGTTAGTAAAGCAGACTGTCAACAAAACGGCATGGGTTCTAGCCCTGCCGCCAACCAATCACTGCCGCCCTGCAGAAGTTTTGGGCCTAGTGGACGTAATAATGTTCTATCTAGAAGGAATGTCTTGTAAAACGTAGAAATCAAGTCAATATGTCCAATATTCCTGACTCACCAATTAAAATTGTAATCTTCTTATGATGTGGTGAGCTCTTCAATAGATTGTCCCCGACCAACGTTTTCAAATATTCATCTTGGTCTAACGTTACAACTTCACCGTCAGCTGTGGGAAAAATAGAAAAAGTGATTCAATACATTTAACGTCCTTTGGAAAGCAACATACTTTTGTATTTAGTCAAATTTCAGCAATTAACTTTCATCACTAAGAAGAACTTCAAACATCAGACAATCGTTTTCAAAACGGGAAATACATAAAGTACAGAAAATATAAATTTACATAAATTACACTGCACTGTTTATAACACGTACCTGGCAACGCCTCCGCCATGGACAGTGCACTATATCCAGTAAACATTCCAATATCCAAAATTCTTTTGGCTTTTTGGGCACTGACAAACGACTTCAAAAACTGACCTATATACCAGACACAATCCACAAGTTTAGAAATTTGGTAAATCTGACACTATTAAATAAAAATAAAATAGAATCTACCATGTGGTTACAGCTATAGAAATAAATCTGAATAGTGTTCATATTTATTCAGAGTGGGGGGGGGGTCAATAAATACTCTGTTGTCTAGAGTGAATTATAAACTGAGTTTCCTAAATAAAACCCATAAAAACAGCTACTTAAATTTTTTGAACACTTGTTCTAAACGTCTTCAGCTCTTCACGATTACATTTCAACGCTGGATGAGCGTAGGACGCAATACTCTTCTCCATACATGAAATTTAAGACTGTATGTAAACTATAATTAGCTAAACTAACGTCTTGAATTCTCGTCTTGTGTTCTATGAAACTCAGATGATATTTTCCTGGCGAAGTGTAAGTCTACGTACTAATTCTCAGCTGATTTTTTACCAAATTGTAACCATTATGCTTTGCAAAAACAGTTTAATAAAACCATATTTGATTGGCGAACTGCATGTTTGATTGTCTACCAATAAAGTATTTGTTACTAAAACAAATTTCGAATAAAATCCAGGTAGGGAAACGGTTGAATAATAAGCAATAACTTAAACAGTATTTAAAACACTTATCAAAATGCAAGACTAGACTCAACCAAGTATAAGCGTAGTACGAATTACGAATTAATCTTCTGTTTAGCAGGAGGGTCTGTAACAAATAATAATAAGATATCACGAAATTAAATAATAATAATAATATTTGTATAGCGCTGCCAACAAACATAGGCTAATGTAAGCTCAGAATGCATACAACATACAACTAAGAACACGGATATAATCGCTAGGCTAAGAATAAAACTAATTGATGATTTAAAACTTTACAAATAACCTTATAGAATCAGTTAATGGAAAGCGGGATGCTATAATCGCCACAGTGTATCGCCTTTCACTTGTTAGTAAATATCCGAAGTGTGTTTGATAAAAAGACAACTGAGTTACCTTCTAGGGTTCCAGTCATCATTCCAGGCCTCAGGTTCCAAGTTGTCTTTCCCTGGGCATGGACAGCCTCCCAGTCGTGTCTGTGAGTCTCCTCCAGGATTCGCCTGCAGGTGTCGCTCTCAGCACTTGTAGAGGCTAGAGTAAAGTCATCTCTAAGTTTCACCAGCTCCAGGGTGCGGCTGATGGCTTCCTGGACCTCGGGCGCTGCACCAGTGGACTTGGCTAGCTCTGCTGCTTTAAACAGTTCCTCTATTGCTGGGTCGTAGGCTTTAAATTCGGCATATTTCTGGGCCATTGTGTATTATCTGGAAGTATTGGGGAAAATTAAGATTCATTTCTGATCAAAGCGTCAACTCATTAGTAGTAAAAAAAACAAACTTCTGTAAGTCTGTTTGAGATATTTGGTCTTGGCTAATTTTTCTCTTATTAGCAAATTTTACATTGATATTTTTCTTAGCCTTTTACCGAAAACTTTATGCACAGATTTCTTTCGGTAAGGTCTGGGATTGGAATCCGGAGGGCCGTAAAAATATAATAGTTCTGTATCAAGATAGAAACTCTAACATAATATATGACCAGGAAGAATGGTGTTCTAATCGAGTATTCTTTTTCAAGGGTCCTCCCCTTACTAAGGACAATGCCTAATATTACAGCTAGGTAAAAGGGCATATATAATAATAATAATGGTTATTTATATAGCGCTTCTATCCATGCTGTTTTAGCATGCTCAGGGCGCTATAGAAGATTATTACGTCCACTAGGCCCAAAACTCCTGCAGGGCGACAGGGATTGGTCGGCGGCAAGGATAGAACCCTCGACGTATCGTGGACACTCAGGTGGACTAACCGCAGGACCAGCATGCCTCAATCAACTCTCTTCTAAACAGAATAAACCCACGCACCAACCAAATTTCAGTTATTGCCCACACAGGAAACATTGGGGCACGTCATATTGGAATGCCCCAAGCTCAGACATAACATTATTGCCCCCCCTCCCCTCAACCTACCATTGCCAACACACTGTAACAACACAGAACAGCTAAATAAAAAAGACATACATTTGTTTCACTGGCAATGACTGCAAGAGAGCCAACATCCTGGTTTAGAAGAGTCTTCTTTAAGTGTTTTCAGTCTTGTGCGAACAAATAACTTCTGGAACCAATATCATGTGTATGCTTCATAGACAATGACAAGAAAACCCCAATGGGCAGTGCTTGATTCGTACATTGTTGGCAGAACTGTATTATGTGTTCTACTGAGCTTCGACCATGGGCAATCTGGGCCTGGCGAAAACCACCCTACAGGGCACAGTGCAAGGTGAAAGAAAGAGAGAGGCAGGCACAAGAGATGATAGGAGGATGATGAAAAGATGAAGAAATAGTGGTTAGTCCGCATTAAACGTGAAGAAGGGCCACTTTACAAGGTAAGCTTACAGTAAATATAGATCTATATCAGTAGTATATCTCTATATTAAATATTATAGACTCGATTGATATAATTCATACTTCACGACTGACTTTCAATTATAAAAGCCATGCTGCATTACTGCATAACTTTTTACTCTTAAAATTGTCATTTTCTTTGTAAACCACGCTACAAACGTTTATAATTTATAGTAAGTTAGAAGTCTGCTTTTTTAAACAATTTAATTTATATATAAGATATTATTTCTATGGAATATTAAAATATATATTTTTAAGTTTTAACATTTTTCTTTTAGAGTTTAGAATAATATGAAGTATTGTTAGATTTACTAGCTAGACCTATGTTATATTGTTAGATTTACTAGCTAGGCCTATGTTATATTGTTAGATTTACTAGCTAGGCCTATGTTATATTGTTAGATTTACTAGCTAGGCCTATGTTATATTGTTAGATTTACTAGCTAGGCCTATGTTATATTGTTAGATTTACTAGCTAGGCCTATGTTATATTGTTAGATTTACTAGCTAGGCCTATGTTATATTGTTAGATTTACTAGCTAGGCCTATAGGCCCCTACGGCCTGTGGGCTATATTGCTATATTTAACTATATTATATGCCTATGGCCTATACTATACTGGCTATACTGATAAAACTGCTATAGGCATAGGTTATAGCCACTATACTATCTATACTACTATACTTATATATAGGCTACTTTTCAGTTTCAGCTTTTTCATATTGACATATTCATATATTGTATTATTTATTATATAATGTTATAAATTATGGGCCTAAGTCTCAGTAATAAATAGAGTTAGGCCTGCCTATTAGTATTAAATAGTTAAAATAGTAAAATATTTTAGATACCTTCCTTCTAATCTAGATAGAATTACCAGAATTACTATTATAACTATTGACTATTCAATACAAATTTTAAATGCTTTCATGTCGTTCATATTATTAATTTAGGCCTACATTAAATTATTAGATTTAAATAAAGGGAGGCGTTATAAGGCGGATCCGCCGTATAACGCCCAGCGTTATACGGCGGATTTTTGCGTGAACTCGTGACCTATATTATACAGGATCTTTTCCACTGCCTACAACGCGAAGCACTAATTTTTGGGAAGCGTTATTCAAACAGCCGAAAGTGTATAATACCGAATTTACGAAAAATTGTGAGAGTTAGGCTATACTTATGACTTAAAACTTTATATTCTATTCTATAGACTATAGTGACTCTATAGGCTTTTAATTAGGATCATATTCCTAGCTAAGTCCTAACCCTAACCGGGCCTAACCGTAAAATCAATTTCTAATTGTGATTAAGTGACATACATAGGCCATAGTAATAGGGTAACCTTTATGTTTGAATTAATTATAAACAATGACAAATGGTTACTTACAAAAAAATCACGAATTTAACTAAAAATTATATATTTATCGTTTTACTATAATTGAACGGAGTGATTACGGTGTATTTTTTTATAATATTAAAAAAAATATTTGCGGAGCTGGCTGGATTTGAACCTGCGTCACCCCTGTTGACAGCGCAAGCTACTAACCATTGGGCCAACAAACCTTGTTCTAAATAGTACGAAAAAAATAGTAATTAAGCATATAGGACAAGAAAAACAATTATGTATAATATAGGTCAGGAGTTCACGCAAAAATCCGCCGAATAACGCTGAGCGTTATACGGCGGATCCGCCGTATAATCACTCCGTTAAATAAATGCGTGTAAGAGCTTCGTAGGTACTTCAAGTAGGCCTAGACCTAAATGTTTATGATTTATGGCCAACGTTAAGGACACTACAAGGATTACAAAAGCTGCAAAGAATCAAGCTGAGCCAGAGATGACCTGTTCAGAGTTCAGACTTTTATAAATAATAGGCAGTGTCTATACGTCCGGCGACCGGACAAATAGCGCGGGAGATATACGTCCGGCGACCATACAAAATATTGCGGGAGATATTCTTACGGCGAGCACGTCACGTGACCGCCAGACACATTATTCGGAAGATATTATTCCGGCTTGTTATTTGACCACACAACTACAAGTACAAACGAGAGACGTAGAGCGTATTGATACTAACACATTTATAAAGAAATGGGCATTAGACCTAATAATAGCCTACTTTGAATGGATAAATTGAATGAGATTATTATGTCCACCCATATGCATAAATGAACGGCTCATCGTAATTGTAGCGCAAGTCAAGATGCTTACTAAAGACTGACTTTGAATTGAATTGTTGAATTTCCGGCTCATCAACATCGAAGGTTATATAGGGCCTTTTTGATAACGTTGTTGTCATTTTTCTCTTGTATCCATTTTATTGTTCTTATATCTTTAGATTTTGTTGTACAGTTGTATGTCTTTAATATAGTTTATTATATGTTTTGGTTTCATTTTGCTGAAAAGTTCATGAAGAGTTCTACAGTAATAGAATTTACGTCGAATGTCATCAAATGTATTACATTCCAACAAAATGTGAGACACTGAGTGTTAAGTTGGCATTGCAGAATAAAAATAAGAATAGGGCGTTTGCAATCACGTGACAAAAAGCACGTGATTTGTGTTTACTTTCTGTAATGGTGTACAAGTAATAATGGCCGCTGTATTAATAAAGTTTCATATAGGCTCGAGCTTTTTTAAAATGATGTGTTTTGTTTTAAGTCTTTTTAAGATTTAAGCTGTATTATGTATGTTAAATAAAATAGGCTATTTTATTATTATCATAGACATAGATCATAGACGATGTGAGCCTAATAGTGACTTGACTAGATAGCCTGTTCATCAACACTATCACTTGACATCGTAGCCTAGCCTATGAAACATTAAAAGTGTAGGCCTATAAAGTGAAATTGAAAGTGTAAATAGGTCCAGCCGGCCCTAGCCTAATCACATTATTCAATTTTAATCTCATCATTGGCTCCATAGTCTCGAAAGACGAATAGATTTGCGCTCCTGTGATTTGGCCAGCCCTGCAAAATTGACTGTGTCTGTGGAGACCTATCCTTGAGAGACAGGCTCTGTCGCATCTCTGGCACTTGAAAGCTGGACCGTTGGAGATCGTTAGGGGCAGCCTACTTTTCTTCGCTGCTCGTTTAGCCTCCGCCATAAGGCGAAGTTTGCCCTCTGCCGCATTTATACCGGTGTGTAAGGTGCCTCTCCAACTATTTCTGTGCTGAGCAAGGTGCTCCCAGTTTCCGACCTCTACATCTATAGCCTTTAGGTCGCGTTTGCAGACGTCCTTGAACCTGAGTTGGGGGCGGCCAGTAGCTCTCTTGCCCTCAGCGAGCTCAGCATATAGCAGGTCTTTTGGGATTCGCCCATCCTCCATCCTGGAAACATGACCAAGCCACCGAAGACGTCGTTGGCGAAGGAGAGTGACCATGCTAGGCATGTTAGCCCGTTGCAAGACCTCGTTGTTTGTTATGCGGTCCTTCCAAGATATTCCAAGTATGTGCCTGAGGCAGCGCATGTGGAAAGAAGAGAGTCTCTTTTCTTGCGATGCGTACATGGTCCAAGTATCGCTGGCGTTCAGGAGAGTGCTGATCACACATGCACGATAGACAGCTAATTTTGTATTAATAGACAGCATCTTGTTGGCCCATACTCTTTGCGTTAGCCTGGATAAAGTCACGGAAGCCTTGCCAATTCTCCTGCTGATTTCTGTGTCCAGTGATAGATCGGTGGTGATGGTGGAGCCAAGGTATGTGAACTGATCAACAACATCTAATTTGGTACCGTTGATGTATATGTTGGGTGGGTCAGCTCCTTGAGCCATCACGTTGGTCTTCCTTATACTAATTGTTAGACCAAAATCTTGGCAGGTCTTGGAGAAGCGGTCCATCAAGGATTGTAGCTCCTCCTACAGTACTACTATTTACCTCCTTTTTTTTGAGTAGGATAGCCAATATTCAGATGTGAATTTTGCATGATAAAGAAGTACTTCACTTTCACCACGTTACATTTGTACCTCAAGTGGGTTCTTTATTTACACAAATACGTCACTAAAAACCTAAGCCACGCCCACTAAGAACGCTCTATTAAGATGTATGGACAAATCGTAATGAGGCGTGAACTTTTGAACCCGAATGTTCGTGAACTTCCTGTTCTATTTTTAAACTAATAACGAAAAAAGCATGCTTTTGCTGGTGATTGACAATTGATTTCAACCTCGACGGCCAGTTCTAGTCTTTTAGAATTATACAAAGGATACAATATTAGTTATGAGGAATCCGTTTTTAACATCAAAAGTGAACAGGCGATCATTAATACTCAAGTGTTAGTCGCGTGACGTTAAATTTTTATTTGTTTACAAAATAAATGAGTCAAGAGTTGCGTTTTCTTGGTTATTGAAAAACAAAATGCGTAAATTCATAAAAACGAATAACAAAAATTATTTTGCATTAAGCAATAAGTTTGATATTTTAAAAAGGTGATTATTCCCTTCTGACTTTCACAATACATTGTTTTGCTTTGTAAACATCTATTGGAAATGAAATAAATTTTAATCCCCAACAAATTTGAGTACAACCAGTAAAGTAGCACACAGACATTGTTTCGAATAAAATGATCGAATAAGAACGGAAATGTTTTTGCACGTGACCTTTTATGCATGCATACACGTTAAGACTTGTGACTGTCCATGGTAATGACTTTTAACACGTTTTCTAAAGAAATAGGAATTAGGCCTAATAGTCGTATTTTTATTTCTTTGATACTTTGAATCAATAATAAATTAAAGGTTTTGAACAAAAAATATCTCGTTTTACTATAATTGAATTTTAAAAAAAAAAGGCGGTGACAGACAGGTGGTGTCGAACCCGCGATATGCCGGTTGCAAGCAAACAGTTCTGACCACTAGACCAGGAAATCTTGATAATAGGTAACAACAAATAGTATTTAAGCAGATCGTGCAAGAAGAAACGATTATGCGCATGCGCCAGTAGCTTCTTTTTTATATTTTTGGGTCGGTCACGTGACTTAGGTCGCCGGACGTATATCTTGTGCACTATTTGTCCGGTCGCCGGACACATATCTCGTGCACTATTTGTCCGGTCGCCGGACACATATCTCGTGCACTATTTGTCCGGTCGCCGGACGCGCAGACACTTCGTAAATAATATCAGATAGCTTATATATTTATATTATATCAGTTATGTCTATGGAGAAGTAATTCAAAATCCTATCAAAAACCGAGCTTGGCCCGGACGCTTTCGATTTAGCAAAAAAGCATCCAGATCGGATCTGGTTGCCGACGTGGGCCCGAGTTTTCTGCCGAGTCATTACCGATCTCGGGCCGACTGTAGTGTGCTATCAGGGGTATTAGTTCGTGTTTGTCTGTGAAGAGAGACCGAATATAGTAGGCCTATGATATATGATATAAAATGATAAAAACACAAAACAAAAACATTTCCATTGGCCTAAATTATACTACGTGAAATGTTCTAACTACTTCTAACAATATTTTTATATTATAAATGATCAATTACATAACGTTCGTAGGCCTATAATATCTATATATAGACCTATATAGGCTACATAATAAAGTTTTTAGAATTAATTATTTGAAATTTAAAAAAAAAAAAACACATACCACCAACAACTTAATAACGTTAGAATGAAATACTTTATATAATGAATTAATCTATAGTCACGTTATAATACCTCTTGCGCAGCAATCTTTATAAAACTTCAACAATAACTATACAGTAGAATATATTAGAATGAAAATATATCACTTGCCAGCCAAACAATCTCTCTACCTGAGGCCTTGTATAACACGTCTGCTGTAATTTGTCAGTTTATATCAACTTTGACCCTTGTCTCATAGTCGTATCCCCAATGTGGGAGACACATTTCTATATTTTGGGGGAAACGTATTTTCGTCCATTAAAAAAGTGCTTGGGAACAGATTTTGGGAGAATTCATATTAAATTATCCCAAATTTAGGAATAAATAAATGCACATCATTGAGGCTAGCCTGGTGTGTTTTAAATCTTGTTATCATCAACACTTATTGAAAACAACAAGGCAAACAGGTGTCTGCCAACTAAATAGAACCAGAGAGAATAAAATTAAATGTACGCAAAGAAATAAGAGTTGCCACAGTAAGCATCTCTCACAATATACCTGTCTAATGTGAAAATGGACTAGTGGCCAATATAGGGTGTAAAGAGATTGTGTGGTCCTAGACAACGCTGGACTAGTCGGCCATTGGTGGCCTATTTTCTCGGAGAACGGCCACTGACAAAAGAACCAAGTTAGTTTGTACCAATTGAAACTATCAGAATACAAATAATATTCAAATCTGTTTATGATAACAGAATCAGAATTTATACTTAAAAGCTAAACAGAGTTCTACAGTAGTGGCTACTTACTCCAAATAGTTTTGCAAATAATTGTTGACTATAAATTTGTGACAGTAATAGTGACTGTGTAACTTGAGTGTGTAAGGGACGGACTAATAATAAACTGACTGAGACTTAGTGACACACATTGGACTGTATTATTGTAATGTGTTGACCGGACTAAGTGACCTGATAGCTCTGTGTTATTGTTTATGTGACTGGCTGGACAGAGTGGGTTTTGTCCATGGATGTCTGGTGGAGGTGTATGAATAGGGAGTGAATGGCTGTGATGTGCTAATGTAATGTGCTATAAAAAGATTGTAGGAATGAGAATAAAGATTAGTTGTTACACCAAGCTACAGTGTAAAAGACGTATTTTTACAAATTCATGTAATATTAACATGTCGTCAGTCCACCAACTGATCATGTTTTTTGTAGTGTAAACATTGAAGTCTTATCCCATAACTTTAAACTCTAAGTTATCAAAATATTTGTACTAAATTATAACTAGCTTAAGGCTCTAAGCTGCCAGTATAATTTTGAACGGTTTTAAGTCAGCTGGAGAGAAAAAATCCGCTGGCAAAATAAGGTCCTAGATCAGGGGTCGAGAACCTTTTTGCCTCAGAAAGTCATGAACACCACATATTTTGAAAAGTAATTATGTGTGAGCCATACATTATGTTTAAAACAAAAAATTTAAGTAAATGTGTGCAAGAGTTATTTCCCTTTAATTACAATGAATGCAGGGTTGCTTTGAGTCTTTTAGGTCAGCGGAGTTTATCTCTTTTACCACTTCTGATGCTGAGCTGCAGTGGACATTAGCTCATTTGTAGAATGAAATATTGATTTTCAATTAATATGTATATCAAAGGAGTCTAAATAATTATTTTTTATAATCGAACATTTGTCTGCGAGCCAGATGCAGCCATCATAGAGCCACATCTGGCTCGCGAGCCATAGGTTTCCGACCCCTGTCCTAGACACAGAAGTGCTTCGTAGAGCTGACATTATATTCTATCTAACATACACACCCAGTTGCTGAAGTCTCAGGCGCCACGTGTCTGTCACCTGGTACGAATGCTATAATACAGATTGACATAGACACTTCTGCTTGGCACATGCTGGCGAACAATTGACAGAAAAGAACAACTATAGAACGTCCACTGCTAGCTAACAATTGACAGAAAAGAACAACTATAGAACGTCCACTGCTAGCTAACAATTGACAGAAAAGAACAACTATAGAACGTCCACTGCTCGGCTAAAAACGTTTAAAAAAAATGCAAAGACAAGATACACAGCACAGCACTGGTACATCTTACAAGACACACTGCACAGCACTGGTAGATCTTGAATCCACATCATTTGAGTTCGACTTATGCAAAGCTAGATGAAGACGTGGTCATACACGGAAATGATGGTAAAAAAGCAAACAAAATTTTTTAAATTTATTATGTATAAGCTCAAAGCTCCAAGCTGTCAGTATAGCTTTAATTTATCATCTCTGAAATCTAAGCTGTTATTATAACATCAACTTTAGTCTTATGGCCTGTTTCTTCACTCTAAGATTCGCCTTTGTTTTTGTCGAGAGTCTATTGTTATCTCATCTCTTCACCATTCTATTTTACATGCAGTTATCATCATCATCACGACGCTACAGTATGTACACACAACAAAAAACTACATTATCTTCTGTTAGACTGTTGAGTTTAAACAAGTAAGAGACACTCGACAACCCTCGTTCTTGACCTTGAGGTATGACCTTCACAATATGAATGTCTTTGACCTCCTAGACCCCCCCCCCCTCTTTTCCCCTCAAATATACCGAATTTATCCCTTTGTGCGTATTTTCATCGCCCAGGAATGATACATTCAGAAAAGAGCTGTAAGGCTCATTACTAGCAAATATTCAAAACGGACAAGAGTAACACAAATAGTTAAATCAAAAACCTGGAAACACTCGAGGACAGAAGGGCAAAGACTTAAGTTGTAATAATATAATATACTATAATACATTTAGAAATACAACACAATAACAATCTCGTACAATGCTTAGATAAATAAAAACGACAAATAACACTTTGCTTATCCCATATTTCTAGAGCAAATGCATACAAGTACTCTTTCTTCCCAAGTGGCATCTAGGCATGGAATGGGTTGCCTGAACAAACCAGAAAAACCAGTAACTTAACATCAATAGAAATGCAGGACTAGACTCAAACCACGGATGAGCGAAGAACGCAATTAATCTTCTTTATAGAAGGAGCGTCTGTAATATGTAAGATAAGGGTAGGTCTTGTATTTCTTTGTTTTATTTATCTTATCTTATCTTATACATTACAGACGCTCCTTCTATAAAGAAGATTATTGCGTCCTACGCTCATCCGTGGTCCGAGTCTAGTCTTGCATTTTTATTAATGTTTTAAATGATGTTAGGTTATTGGTTTTCCTGGTTTGTTCAGGCAACCCATTCCATGCCCGAATGCCACTCGGGAAGAAAGAGTACTTATATGCATTTGTTCTCGCATAAGGGACAAGGAAGGTGTTTTTGTCTTTATGTTTATCTGAGCTTTGCAACAGATTTAGACTGTCATTGCTAGCTATTATGCTACAATGGTATGGCTGTGTCTAAATATACACAACCCTCGTGTCTGACACTCTGATAACACAAAGAATAAGTGGGTTAGATGTCTTTATACGTTCATATGTACCGAGTAGTTGAATTGTATTCAGTTGGGATTCGTTTATCTTTGCAATGATAATTTTTTTCCTTATACAGTGATCGTTTATTTATTGTTTATGTTGCCCTATATCCATTTATAAAATGTAATCCACCATCCATACATCCACTGGATCCGAGCAGACCGATTCACTAAATTATCCGTCAGTTTTTTTTTACCCATCAATCTGTCAATCTATGCATCCATCCATCGTTCCAAGCCACCTTTTTGCACTGTCATAAATTCCTCAATCCAGTCATCTTCTCCATTAATCTAGCGAAACGTGGTTTATCACAGCTTGCTAATATTAATTAAACCATGTCATAAAAAAAATTATTTTGTTAACACGCAGCATCATATATGAAAACACGAAATGTTAACAATTTTGAATAGAAGAAAATAAAAGTTAACAACAACCAAAGAAGTTACAGCTAGTGTTTATTTAATTGTGGCATGGAAATGGGTTACCTGATTGAGTGCGGAAAATCTACAACGTAGCTAATTGTAAAACTAGACTTGAACTATTCGATACGCTTAGTTCACGAGTCGTGGCAAACCTATATTCTGAGATGGAAAATATGTATTAACAAAATATATATGTAGACCTATTTAGACCTTTGCTCTCAGCACGATGCTTTATCGCCGTGTAGATGCTAACACTTTTGAAGTACTTCGTGTAAGATAAGTTAGCTTTGGGATTAAACTATATTAGCTATGAGGCCGAGCATCAGAGCGTTCAACTGGCTTAGGCTATCGAAGGTGAAGACATAGAGATCCGAAGGGGGGTGTTCCTGAGTCTACCCAGCTCTGATGTCAGGGGTAAAGTATGGATGTATGAGAATTGTGCTAGAAACCACACAAACTAAATCCGTTTGGTGGGACTGTATAGTTTACTTTTTATTTCAAACTCCACACGGTATTCGAATGCTAAAACGGCCATGTTCACATAAGCTGCAGTCCTACCATATTTTGGGAGGTTTTATATTAAATTATTCCAAATTTAGGAATAAAGAAATGCAAATTATTGAGGCTATCTGGCCTGATGTGTTTTACTTAGATCTTATCATCATCAACACTTATTGAACACAACAACGAGGCAAACAGGTGTCAGCCAATGGAACTAAATAGAACTAGAGAGAATAAAATGTACGCAAAGAAACTAGAGTTGCCATAATAAGCAAGTTATCTGGATATTCTTGAGGCATCTGATATTTTATGTTTAGCTTATTCTAATCAGACAAATGTGTGATTATCTTATAAGTTATAGTGCTCCGCTTCTATTCAGACTTCAGACAAACGTATGCATATCTGTTATAGACTCTTATATAAGCTTATATGTTAGAGACGCTCCTTCTATACAGAGAAAAGTCTTCACATAGACTAGAAATTCAGTAACTGACTAAATAATATTTTCCAATATCATAAACCAGTTAATTCCTATTGTTAAAAAAAATAAATAAACAAATTGACAAAATGACACATTGACAAAATAACAAAATGACATGACCAATACATATCTCTTTATAGAAAGCGCCACCTAAAGACTCAATTGACATATTTAAACGGTTTTTACCGGTCACGTGACTTTTGCCCTACCAATAGAAAAATAACATTCAAAACAGACCGCGAAACAAACAGAAAAGTTATCTGTTTTCTATATCTGCCTCTTCAATAGACAGATCAGGATGTGTATGTTGAGACAGAATCAAGTCTTCTTTAGAACGGCCGTATCTAGGCCACAGAGCCACGTGTTGTTTTCCATCGAATGAGCTTTATTTACTACCCAGTTAATAGAAAGAGTTTTCATAGGCCAGTGATACACATGTATTGTGTTGAGATCAGGATTTCTTCTTCAAATAGATTAGAATCTAAATATAGCCTACTATTTTATCATTCAAATTCAAATGCGTTTTTTTAAAGAAACAATTTGAATGAAAAATAACTGAGCTTATCTAGTTCTAGAATTTAGTAATCGTATCCGTACTGTTGACTTGTTTCATTGTATTTTATATAGGCCTAAAGATCGATTATTGTTGTACAATTACTAGGCAATTTGCTTTATTATTTTTTCAATAAGTTTACAGAAATTGATTTCATCGAATCCGAAATGTTCTAATAGTCGAGTTTTTAATTTTAAATTAGCTGCTATAAAGTCTAAGTTTTCTAGTATTTCTATGTTTTTTTTTATGTTAAAAAAAAAATAAAACTTAAATATGTCCAGGTGACCCCGGCTGGCCCTGTGGTTAGTACACGGGTTCTAGCCCTGCTACCGACTAATCCCTGCCGCCCTGCAGGAGTTTTGGGCTTAGGGCGTAACGAGCTTCTAACTCGAAGGAACGTCTGTAAAACTTATACTCAAGTCAAATCCTGAAAAATTTTTTTTTTCAATATACTTTGGCATTGTTCAAGTAAAAAGCTCTAAATAAAACTCTTGTTCTAAAGTCATTCAAAAGATATTATTGTTATAGAATAAAACACATGTTTGAAATGTAACTGTATGTAAACTTCTATAGACAAATCCCTATCTTGTTGTTTCTTTTGCCCCTTTCATCAGAAGCTCTCTCCAGAACGCAGTTTGTTCCTCCTTTCAAAGCAGGCAACAAAAGAGACCAAGTTGTTGACAAGACATGACAAACTATTTGTTCACTTTAAAAAACATCACAAACAGTTTCAATCACGGATTTATCTCCCCTCCTCACATCCCTCCCCCAAGCTTGGTATAAATACATATATAGAGATGTTGTGTTTTTTCTTATTTGATGATAAACTCCTGTCCCCAACCTAAATTTCGTAAGTAAAGAAAACTTCATTTTCTGTATTAACGTAAAGCTACTTGAAAATAAATCAGTTTTACTGTTGATCTACTCTCTAAATCACCAACTTTGTTTTATATCTATACAGGTTAAAAGAGTTACTCCGTTATTGTGTTACATTAACAAACATCTATATGTCGTATATACATTAAATGTTTACATCATATCTTGATTTAATAAGTTAAAGTTACTTAAAGTATTATATTTGTATATTATGATGTTTATATTGTTAATGTTTAACAATTTTTTTTTTTTCTCTTAGATAACTTTAGATAAAGATAGATAGTTTAGTATATAGAAAGAACAAATGTATATAGATCTAATACATATAGAACTAATGTATATAAATATATTGTGCAGGCCTATAAATCTCATATAATACAATTTTAATATAGGCTATTTATATTTCATTTATATAGATCTAATTTATATAGAACTCATGTAGGCCATATATAGAACTAATGAATATTATATATATTGTATATAGATCGAATTTCTGAATCTATTTTCTATTCTACAGATGAAAATAAATTTCAATGTCTGAAAATGTCTATATAGATGTATTGTACTACTGTTCATCTATTTTAAAAAGAAATGATAGATTTAGCATCACATATAGGCCCTATATAAATATAGGCTATTCTACGCTTGTATTGGCCACACGATTTCATGTGTCTTTATGTTTTGTGGTTTCAGATAACATTACATTTTAAACATGGCAGACTGGCTAAAGCTAAACAGTCTTTTACTTCTATGTATGTGTATTGGCTCTTCCTTGGTAAGAATTATGGTATTTAATAACAAAAACACAGATATGAATATATATATCATCTATCGATCGCTATCAATCTCCATCTATCTCTATCTCTCTCTCTTTCTATCTACATCGATCTAATTATATCTAACTATCTACCTATCTATATCTATCTATACATATTTATATAAAAGGTTATACTATTATGTTTTAACTAACGATATCATTTATTTTCTTACAGTCTCAGCCAACCAATCAGACATCTTGCTGTATCAACGTTAACGAAGGTTTGAATAATTACACCAGTCTTAACCCATTCAGTACTAACAATATATTCCTCTAGTCTTAACCCTTTCATTTCTAGCAATATAAAATAATGTCCTAATCTTAACACTTTCTTACTTTGCAGTTTAAATATGTATAAACCTGTTCGCTATTCTTTTATGTTGCAGTATAAATATATATATATAAATATTTTCGCCTTTCCTTTAAGTTGCAGTATAAATATATATATAAATCTTTTCGCCTTTCCTTTAAGTTGCAGTATAAATATATATAAATCTGTTCGCCATTCCTTTATGTTGCAGTATAAATATATATAAATCTGTTCGCCATTCCTTTATGTTGCAGGCGACTACGATGCATTCTACGACTTATCAAAAAGGATTTATAGACACGCGCCTGGAGTGTCTGTGTATAAAAATTTCGTCAGCCATGGAAAAGGTTGCACTATGGCTGGTAAGGGTTTCCTTTTGATTTCATTATGTACGCATTTAACCCTTCCCGTACCGACCTACTTCTATCTATGCTGCCTTCAGTTCCGCTATATACGCGCCAGGGACTGTAGGGGTTAACCATAACCGTGTACTGAGAATGTTTCATAGCCGTTTTTTAGTGGCTATAAATAGATAAATACATGAGGTGATAACTGTTAGGGAATTACCGATTACCGAATCCAATGATACAACCGAAGGCTTCTTTAATATTCATTCGTTTTTCTCGGTCATTTTCAGCCTTTAAAAAAAATAACAAACGAAATTATCGGACTT